>BQNB010080708.1:11010-29846 GCA_026074375.1 Tanacetum coccineum
CTGTTGGGTTAGGTGACGGGTGGTAGGGGTTATAATGGGTATAGCATTGCTGGTAAGATTACTACGTTAAATGGCAGTATGTATGATACTTGGTATCTAATATCGAGATTTTTGTCTCCACTCTTGAGGGCAATGAGATTTTTGTTTATGGCGTTGCACATCTGCACAGTGGTGGAGTAGGTACTGCTCTATATGGAGAGGTAATATTTACACTTTTAAGCATTGGGTTCTCTGTCTTAACTTTTAAGTATCTAGCAATACATAATTGTAGCAATGAATACAAAATATACAAACGTCTTAACTTTTAATTTCACAAACCTTTTGTTTGTTTAATTTCCAGATTGGAGTTGGACATAGAGGAAAACATTGACTACAATGACCTTTGCTGAGTTGATTCTAGACGAATCAGCACGTGCAAAACTTAAAGAGAAAGCTCTTGATTCTGATACAAATGGTACTAAGGGTTTTATATTTAGATTAGATTTATACGTATTTTTAGACTGTGGGCTGTCAAGTATAATGCTTCTTGATTTTGGCATAGGTCAAGGAAAGAACTCACAGGACCATGAAGATCCTGATGATCCATATGTACGGTTGAAACATGATTGTGTTGCAATAATGGCTGCATTCAAGATTAAAGAGCCTTATGAACATTACGGAATTGTGGTGAACTCACATATTTACTGGTAATGATAATTCCATTTATATCCTTATAAGTTCAAGATTCAACTAGGTGAAAATGTATTATTTTTTTGTTGACCGTGCATGATGAAATTTGAACCATGTTTCGCAGAGACCCAAAATGGGCTGATGCGAAGCTTACTGTTGAGGTATGGTCTCCTCCGGATGCTTAGGGGGAGACAATCACTATTAATTTCTAATTTTCCTAAGGTAAACCACTCCATGTTAGAACGGTCCACTGGAATAGCTAGGGTGACGAAAGCCACTTTAGGTCCAGAGGTAATAACTAAAGAGTAGTAGCTTCCTAAGAGGTAAGTTAATAGCTAGTCCCCTCAGGAGGCAAGGACCAGTCAGTCAAGAACAGCTAGTCCCCTCAGGAGGCAAGGGCCAACAGGTCAAGAGCAGCTAGTCCCCTCAGGAGGCAAGGACCAGCAGGTCAGGAGCAGCTAGTCCCCTCAGGAGGCAAGGACCAGCCAGTCAAGAACAGCTAGTGGTTTTTTGCAGATTACCTAGGAAACAAAGTGATTATCAACTTAAGGGTATAAAGTTTAGATATAGATAAAAAGCTGTTGATAAGGCTACTAAAGAATGTTAGTTGAATAAGGCTAATTGAGAATGTTAGTTGCGTTTGTATATGTGTGTACTCATGGCTGTACAGTACCTAAAACTTGGACTTACCGATTTGGTCATTTGAAGTGCTTTGTTTGGTGTTCTTATGAATCATTGATTTGTCATTGGCGTGGTTTTTGGACACGTTGAAAAGCGATGTAATGTTTCTGCAACATGTTATATGGTTATTTGTCTAACTTGATTATTTGGTTTGATATTAGCGCTTCACAAGGCTTCAACAAATGGCAACCTGGGCAGTTAATCTCGGCGAGATCTCGGCGAGATCTCGTCGAGATCTCGGATCTCGGCCCTGAAAATGAATACCGGGATCAAATCTCGGATCAAAATCTCGGCACGATATTCTCGGCGATTATTAGCGAGGAAAAATTGGCGGTGATTTTGATCTCGGCGAGATTTTGATCTTTAAAATCTCGTTTTTTGTTGACTTTTTTTCCAGCCCACTTCTTTTTCCAGCCCACTTGGCATACACATATTATAACAAAACCTACTCTTCTTCTTTTCTATCTGCTTTAGATCTTATGATTTTAATTTAATTTCGTTTGACACTTTTATGCTTTGTTTTATGTTTAATCTTTTATGGTTTTAATATATATATATATATATATATATATATATAGGTCATTTGAAGTGCTTTGTTTGGTGTTCTTATGAATCATTGATTTGTCATTGGCGTGGTTTTTTGACACGTTGAAAAGGGATGTAATGTGTCTGCAGCATGTTATATGGTTATTTGTCTAACTTGATTATTTGGTTTGATATTGGTAGCGCTTCACAAGGCTTCAACAAATGGCAACGTTGACATAGTGAACTACCTTATCAGCAACAATGCAAAGTTGCAGCTTGCAAATTTTTTCCTTTCTGACGCAGTCAAGAAATGGCTTTGAGCATATCTGATAGGATTCAGGATGTTTACTGATGCCGCACAATTGTTCTCTGTTGTTTTGCATAGAAGTTGGTTTTAAAGTTGTATCAGATTATAAACATTTGTTCCCAGCAATAAATTTATTTGTTTCATTATATTGTTGAGTTTGTATGATTTCTGTATAATAATTAAAAAAAAAAGCAAAATGTACCATTTTGTCACCTTTAACTGTGATACCTGTTATGTTAGCACCAGTAAAAAAGTTAGTAATAATGGTGACATGTATGAATATGAGATTCTTAATGAACAAAGCAAGGGTAAAAATGGAAATAAATCATTTGCAAATATAACTGATGCTGAAAATAAGCTTAGCTTAATTCCTATGTCTGTTGAGGAAGGAAGGGAGGTTGTGATTTTTTATGAGGAATTAGTTCTAGAAGGTAGTAAGAAGTGGTTATTGACCCTTTGTGGACATTTTCTGGGATAAAAAGATGTCATATTATGAACTCAGGTACAACTTAGTTAGAATGTCGGGCAAATTTGGGTTGAAAGAAATTGTGTCACGGAATGGTGTGTTTTTGTTCAAATTCAGAGAAATTGATGGTTTGAATCATGTACTAGAAAATGGGCCATGGATGGTTATCATTGATAGGAGAGAACCAAAGGTGATGCCTTGTTGGATTAAACTGTATAATGTGCCATTGGAAACTTGGATAGTGAAGGGTATCAGTGCTATTGCTAGTGGTTTGGGAAAGCCATTGATCGTGGACAAAACAACCACAAGGATGTGTAAAGATGGAACTGGTAATATTGGCTATGCAAGAGTTTTAGTGGAAATAAATGCTGATAAGGAATTTAAAGAGAATATAGAAATCTGCTATAAGAGTGATGATCAGAAGACAAACTGCTCTAAGTTTGTGAGGGTGGAATATAGTTGGAAACCACCTAAGTGCACTAATTGTAAAGTGTTTGGTCATTTTGATAGCACATTTGGATTGAAGTCAGGAATTGACAGTGAAAACCAATAGTACAGGGCAGAAAGGGAATGATAATAGAGTTAATGGACAGGAAGATGTTGGATTTAGAAGAATGATAATGGGGGAGGTCAAAAAGAGGCCCAGGGTAACAAAGTCTCTAAAACAAGCATGGAGTTTAGGCCAGTAAACAGAAAACCAATTGATACAAACTTGACCCAAACACTAAGCAAAGTGCATACCATCTCCTTTGTCTTTCCAAAGTACACCTGAAATTGCCAGATTAAAAGTAAATATATACTTATACTGCATGAACCTTAAAACGGTAAATAAATTTGAGGATGACGACAGGGAAGATGGAGTACCTGGTCAAGTTGGTTCCTAAGCATTTATTCCCCACTTGGGACAAACTTCTTGGTACCTACATGCCGTAGGACCTTGTAAAGCAAGCTGAAGGAGGGTTTGAGGCAAGACTATCAGAATAGGACTAAGTCAAGTCTGTCCACTACTCCATTGTAATATCCAAGTCGAATTGTCAAATATTTGACTGATGTAACTTGAGGGGTGTATCCCTTTAAAAACAACGACTCAATCAGCTGAGTAGATTTTAATTTGCTTAATTTTCGGTTATTTAGTTGTCTCATATCCTCAAAGGATGAGATATCAGTTGTGGGTCTATGGTCACAATCTTAGACAACTGTAACACGTATACTCTTATCAAAATGTTTCTGAACCCTTGGTTTAAATTACAAGATAACTGTATATGTCCAAAACTACTTTAGAAGGACCACCAGATGCTGGAAAAAATGTGTTGTAGACTAGATGAGTTTACTTGGAAAAAATGTGGAGAACGTAATTTATGAAAGGTATGTGTTTCACTTGTTTTCATATCTCATCAAGTTGTGCAGCAAAATGGCTAACTATATTCTCTTTGGGACGATGAGATTGAAAGAAAGAAAGTGGTGGGAAATCAATGAAGACATTGAGGCTAGATGTTATTGGTTGCACTACCAACCTCCCCCTACACACGTCAACTCATGAAACTAAAAACTCTAAAAAATACCAAAAACTTCCAAAAAAACTTCAACCTTTCAACTAAAAACTACACCACTTCTCATTAAACAAGACTCCTCTCTTATTTAAAATTATACCATACCTCCAGTAAATACTCACGAACAAAAGAAAACGAAAACAACAGATTGCCGTACAAAACTCGCTGCCTCCTACTACCTAATGTCAACAAACCACGACGCACTCCCGATCACTCACACCCCCGACAAAAAAATCCGAATAACGAACAAAAAACAATAAAAATGGACTCACTTATTGTATGTAACGTCACCGATGGGTTATTGTACTCACCCAATGTGTAGGACCACTCCCTAATGCGATAGTCTAAGGGTTTGTTTGTAACTCACCGAGGTGAGTGGCTCACCTAGTTTGGACCAACTCACGCGTGAGTTAAGGTGGGGGGAATGGTACTCACCGAGGTGAGTGGACAATGTCAAGGTGAGCATCGGTCTAAAACCGGACCGGACCGGACCGAGACCGAATTGGTCCAAAATGCCGGACCGAAATGGTACGGTCCGGTCCGGTCCTACAAGGCATAATCCACGGGTTTTTTGGTAAGACCGACCGGACCGGACTGGACCGGACCGAATTGGTCCAAAACGCCGGACCGAGGACCAGACCGAAATACGTCCGGTCGAACGGTTCATATGCTCAGCCCTACTCTTTAGAATATCTCTTTCTAGAAGATAACATGTTCAGTGGAAATGTACCATTCGAGTCATTTGCTCTTCCATCATTAAAAATGTTATACCTCGGTAACAATCAGTTATGTGGCCAAATTGATGTGCAAACATTTCGACAACTCACCAACCTCACTCACCTAGACCTTTCATTTAATAATTATATTACGTTCTATAATATACTTTTGAGATACAAGAATTAAGTAGTACTTATTCATTAGGGAATTGATTCGTTAAGAAGATAAAATAAAATAAGAATAATGAGAAATGTATTTAGCCACACACTTCAAATAAAGAAATAGAATTTCATGGAAGATGCATCTTTTTTTTAAATGCATCTAAAATGTGCGATTGTGGTAATTACTCATCCTTCTCATTTTACTTTTATTTTTCATTTCATCTTTACTCGTATTCACTAGACTTAGTGTGAATTAAGATATATGTATGCATGATGCTTGAATTCATTGTGAAAGAATGTTAAAATGAACTCAATGAGACCTGTCCCAACCCAACACATTGATCGTTGGACTAATTGACCAAATCATGTTTTTTTTGTTAAATAAAGTTGAAATTAATAAATAGACTTGTATAACACCACAAGTCCACAACCCAAGTGATACGTCTAGATAAACTATTGACCATGACCATAAAAGATATTCTCAATTACATTGTTGGTAATGCATCTGCAAGAACATATTTGTAATTCTAGTTAGTATTTAAAGTTAATTATATAAATGGTCCCTATTGTTTGTCGGGTATAACGGAAATAGTCCCGCAAACCCTTTTTTGCAGATGTTCTCCTCGTGGTTTAGACCCGTTATGGGTTTTGTCCCTTGACCGAATATTCTGTTACTTTGACCATGAAATGGATGTTTAGATAGATAAAATGACAAAACTATCCTCCTATTTTATTACTCCCTCCGTCCCATATTAAGTGTCCATTTTTGACTTTTAAAAGTCTTTTTTCTTCAACTTTGACCTTAATTATTTCTTCTTATGTTATATGATACTCAATGCAAAATATATGAATGTATAGAGTTTCGAATGTATTTTTCATTGGTATAATTTTCAGTAAGCATTATATAACATAAAGAAAAATATTTACGGTCAAAGTTTATGGAAAAAGAATTCAAAAAGTCAAAAATGGACACTTAATGTGGGACGGAGGGAGTATTTTTTTTAAAGAAAATCATAGAATTTACAAAAAATTAGTGAGAAGCCGAGATAGTACCCACTCCCTTAGCTATAGCGAAGCTGTTCTTACTAAAAATATGAATAGCAGTACGTGCCCCAATATCTTGAGTATTATTATTATTTTTTAATTTTTTTATTATTATTAAATCACTTTATTAGAAACTTAAGAGATTTACAATAAATTAGAAGGGAGCCGAAATACTATATGGACCCCCACTCCTTTAGCAATAGCGAAACCAGTGACGAAGCTATAATTTTAGTTAAGGGTAGGCCAAAAGAGATATTAAATTACTACTCAAGATAAACAAAAATTCATAATTAAACTAATTTTAATCGATGAACACCAACATATTTTACTATTAAAGTCCATACAACAAAAATAGATGCATTGTAATTGCACTAAACTAATTGAAGAGTACTTCAAAATGCAAGAAATCGTAATGCTAAAAAGTAAAGATGGGCCAAATAAACTTTGAAGCACCAAAGTAGTAAAACTCTAATAAGTATATGGGCTTCTATTAAAAAATTTGGGGTTGGCCAGGGCCTACCCAACCTATAACATAGCTCCGTCACTGAGCGAAACATTATAGTTGAATTATTATTATTAAGAAAATACATTACATTTAATTGAAAAATATTATGTTATTAGAATTGAAAAATAACATATGACAATATGTGTAAACGCATAATCAAGTAAAAATAAATTTTTTTCACAATATACTATTTAAATTATGGTATACAACTTTGATAAAAATAATAATCTTAGAAAATCATTTTTGCTTAAGAATAAAAGATGTTTTCTTTTTAAAAATTATTTATCATTAAAGAACCACAAAATAATTAAAGATAAATATTATTGATGAGATTTATTTTAAGACTGCACTGGAGCATTCTTTATAAATCTATTTAATTACAGTTAATCTAAGAATTCACTACTCTTGATTAAGGTTATGTAAACTGGATTTAAGCATGTTAGTTGAGTCATGGGTAAGGCCCTCTATGAAAAAGATAACACAAATTTGAGATGCATTTGAAATAAAGGCACCAAGCTTCTTAGTTGATCCTACTTTATCATCCCGATGGTTTTGTTGGCTAACTCCAGTACCAATACTCGGCGTTCTACTCTCTTTATGGACAAGGTAAACAAACCATGTTTTAATTTTAACAAAGGCTCGTGTCGGTTTGGTGGATATTGCAAAGTTTTACAAAATGGAGTGCATGGTAATTCATCAACTAGTGTTAAAACACCCACTGATGTTAAAACGGATTATATGCGGACTTTACAGACCCTTATGGCAAAACTTGGTTTTGATAGAAACATTTTATCCACTGTTCTGAATAATACAAATGCTAATGGCCCTATTGCTTTTCATATTACACCTATTGGTCCAGCCCACCCGGGTTTTCTTTTTACCAGGCCTAATCCCTAAGTCTATCGGCTCACTTGGGGTTATTGGTCAACAGCCTTGTCAAACTCAACAGCCGAGCCGCTTGGGGTTAATGGGTCAACCGGCCCAACCGTACTTTCAGATGGGCCAAAATCTGGTTTCGCCGGGTCAGTTGGGGCTATCGGGTCAGACGGGACACTCGGGTCAATCGGGTCAGCAAGGAGAGAACTGGGTCCACATGGTCAAACTACGAGACAAGAGACTATTTTACCCAACCCACTTCATGCCATGACTCTTCAGGATCCCGCTACAGGAAATTGGAATATAGATACAGGTGCGAGTTCTCACCTTAATGATTCTGTCTCTAGTTTTAGTGATATTTTTAATATGAGCATTTATCCGTCTGTCTCAGTTGGTGACGGGCATTCTATACCCATCACTAACTCTGACCATAGTATTTTGCCTACGCCTCACCGACCTCTTTATTTAAACAATGTCCTTATCACTCCAAACATTGTTAAAAAATTAATTTTCGGTTCGTTTCGTGACAATTTTGTATGTGAGTTTGACGCTTTTGTTTTTTGTTAGCACTCCTCACTTACTGGGTGGATGCTCCGCTGTGATAGCACTGGAGATCTTTACCCTGTTACGAAGCCCTCCACTGTTCCTAATGCTTTTTTTACTAGTCAGTATACGTCGCACCAGCGACTTAGACATCCAGGAAGTGAAGTGTTACGTCGTGTTCTTTCCAGTATTTCCATTTCGTAATAAGAAACTCCATTCTTTATCATTGTTGATCTGCTTGGTAAACACGTGAGGCTTACATTTATTAGCTCTACTACTTCAGTTATTTATTGTTTTAGACATTGTTCACTCGGACTTGTAGGAATTCCACAATTCCGTGTCTTTTGTTTAAGTAGTATTATGTGTATTTTTGGATCTTTATTCGCAATATGTATGGGTTTATTCCATTTGTTATTAAAATTGATGTTTTGTCTAAATTTTTGTGTTTTTTTCATACCTTTGTTCCACACTCTATTTATAGTGTGAAATAAAGTCTTTCAGTGTGATCATGGTGTTGGAATTTGACACCACGCTATTTCAATAAATTATATGCCGGACATGAGATTCAGTTTGATTTTATTGTCCACGTACATCATAAACAAACGGAAAATCTAAATAGAATGTTCCGGTACCAATAAAAAACCTTATTCGCACGTTATTTTCAGGGTCATTACCTTCTAATTATTAGACTGAGGTCTTTATTTTTGCGGTTTATTATTTAAACATTTTGCATTCTCGGCAATTGACATGAAGATACCCTTTTACGTCTTTTGGCAAATAATATCGCCCCAAATTATTAATGTTTCTATTGGAGTTAATTAGCTTGAATTTCGTATAGGTTCATTGAAGACTCTAGAGACCCAAGTCATGAAATCTATACAACTTTGGGAGTAAATACAAGAATGAAAGATTTCATAGCCAAAGTTCAAGAAGTCTGCCGACTTGTAAATTGTTGCGCCATCACTTTCCCTAAACGCTAAAACCGCAACATTATATATTGTGGACGAACCATTCTCCTATGTTTTAGTATTAAAGTCTAATAAATGCTCCTTACATTAAAATCTCAAAAACCGCTGCACTTATTTGCTAGTGCGTCGAACTTCCTAGTAATAATGTCATTAAATGTAATGAATTATCTCCAAAAGTTCGCCGCACTTTTTCCTAAGTGCGCCGCACTTTGCACCCAATCTTGCCTATCTAAATTGAGGACGATTTTGCATCCTTCAACACATTCATTTCCTAACATTCTATTTCCCATTTGCACTCACACACTCTCCCTCCTTTCCACCAAAACTCAAGAAACACATTTTCCTTTGAAGAAAAAGATCTAACGGTCAAGAACGAAGAAGTTTTCTTACCTAGTTGCTGAAATAATGGAAGTTTATGTAAAGTGTGCTTTTGTTATGAACTCCTTAGCCATGAGAGGCTAAATCTCTCATGACTACTTGGTGAAGTTACGATAATGAATAAGTGTTTGGTATGATCTTGATCGCTTTAATCTTAAGCTTATGTTGCAAACCTGTTATATCTTATCTTATCTATTTTTGCTTATCAACTTAGATTATATAATCATATCGGTATAGGTCGAAAGATCCGTTATGATCTATATGGTTTTAAAGATTTGTCTATGGTCTTTAACGTCTGTGTGTGTATCCACTTTCGTAAATTGATATAACAAAATAACCTTTGATATATTAATAACTGGATTAAGTGAGTGACTCATTTGGTCTTAGTTAAATAAATATAAGTCTTAAGTATATCAAGTTAATTAGTAAAACGTTTTATGAAGAGAAACATTTTTATAAATTAAGTCACTTCTTCAAGGTAAATATATTCCAACAATTATAAATTGATTCTTAACTATCGAGTAGTCATCTTTATTATCATTTATAAAACTAAAGTTATTTTCAAAATTGTTAAAGTCTATTTTCTATGTGATTATTCGAACACTACTCTGAATCGAAGACGTGCTTCCAATTCTGAACTTGTTGAACCATTACTTGAACCTGAACGTACTCTGAATCGAAGACGTCGTCGACGAAACAGAAGAATTCCATTCGATCAAAGAAACAATCCACCTAAAAACCCGAGAATTGTCTATCCGCCAATTCTCGACATCAACCACTTTCATCACTTTCTAGTTATCTGAAAACTTTTACCCAAATGGGGATAATGAACCATTGGGACTACTGGCCATGGTGTCGCCTACGACTCCTGGTTCTGCAATCACTATTCCTGAAACTGCTAACGAATTTGCTATCAAAGGTAACCACTTGACTCTTGTCAAAGGAAACCAATTTGATGGAAGAACCAAAACCGATCCTCATAAACACATTCACGAATTCCTCAAAATCTGTGATATGTTTAAATACAGAGATACTAAAAAATGAAGTCGTTCGCCTAATGATGTTTCCCCTGTCACTCACTGGAGAAGCAAAAACATGGCTGGACGAACTCAACGAAGGAACTATAGAAACATGGGATGAACTTTGAACCTCTTTCATTAGCCGTTTATTTCCCCTAGCTCTTTTCGACCGACTCCTCGAAGAAATCCGAGCTTTCTCTCAACACAAGAACGAATCTCTAACCGACGCTTGATTCGTTTGTAGGAAATGACTCGAAACTGTCATGGTCACAATCTGTCTAAAGGCAACATTATCAAAATCTTCTATCATGGTCTAAGCAAAATAACCCAAGAAGTTCTAAATGCCGCAGCTGGTGGTATTTTCCTCTATAAAACACCAAATCAAGCTTATCAGCTTTTGGAAGACAAGGTCTTACTAAAGCTCGACTGGGCTAAAAATCAAAAAACCAAACCATCTCTTAAAAAAACCGTTGCTTTCGCCGATGAAGGTAGCAGTAATTCCAATACTGACAAAATTATGGCCCGAATGGATGCCATGACCCTGAAAATGGATGCTCAGTATAAAGAACTCCAAAACCTGCTAAAAACAAAACCGATCTTGATGCAGATGAATCGTATGTCCGAGATGAAGAAGCCAAATTATGAAACTTTTGTAAGACCATTGTTTTTACAATGATTACGCGACGAGACTCGACTCGCGAGGAATTGGGTTAAAACGAACGAAGTAGTTACAACGAGACAAATTACGGATCCAATTCTGATGATAATAACATATGAACTTCACAAAACACTTTCTTTGATTTCATGAAATCTCAGCAATCGACCAACGCTTTCGTCAAAGAAACATTCATGGATCTTAAATCAACCTCGAAACCATTGCCTAAATATCATCAGCTTCAATTCAAACCTTGAAACCAGTTCGACAGACTTGTGACAAGGCCTTTCTGGTAGTCCTTTCTAGATCTCTTCCCAGTAACACTCAACCAAACCCAAAAGGACATAATTCCAAAGTCCTACCAACCACCACAATCTCGCAATGAGCATGTGAATGCCGTATTCACAAGAAGTGGTAAATCCTACAACCACAGGGAACTCAATGATCAACAAACTATCCTGAAAACCCTATCAATTTCAAAACTTAGTGAGGAAGGATGACAAAGATCCTACACCACAACGAAATTCAAAATCAAACTAGTCAAGGAAACTTCATTACCCAAATCATACAACCAAAAAATCCTGTAGCCTCATTCGTCTAAGGAAAGAAAAATTGGACTGCTCAATACGGAAAAATTTCTTCGACGTAATGCGTAGTTCAAAATCAAATGTACTCTCATCGGATGTTCTGTCGAAATGCCTTAAATTATGGAAAAATTTCTCAAGGAACTAAATAAGCAACAACATAAAATTCGAACAAATTTTTGTCGCTTTCTTAAGTGACGAAATTTCAGCAATGATCCAAAACAAAGTTCCACCTAAACTTGGAGACCCTGGAAGTTTTCTTTATTTCCTTGTAATTTCACACTAAACTTTCTCCTGCATGCACTTAGCCGACCTTGTGCTAGCTTTAACCTCATGCATATTAATATATGCCAATTTATCTCTTAAAATTCTTAAACCTACTAAAATGAGCGTAAACATAGCTGACAGATACATTCCAATTACCTGATGGAATTAGCTGAAAAATTATGTCGTTGAAGTTGGTAAATTCACCTTTCTGCTGATTTCGTTATTCTCGAAATGGAAGAAGATAGTAAAGTTCCATTTATTTTGGGATGACCCTTTCTTCACACTGCTGATGCAGTAATTCGAGTTAAACAGAAACAACTCAACCTTGGAGTTGGTACTGAACGAATGATTTTCTATATCGATTCTGCTATGGAAAACAATCTTATTCAAAAGATGATACATGTTTAGGTAACGATGTCATAATGAATCTTAGAAGAGATTTCGACGCTCTTCTAAATATATGTAGATAAAAATTTGCATTCATTGAAGGAACCTTCTCGATGAAGAAACTCTTTGCTGAATTTTGATGAATTCATGGCAAATGACTGTCGGATGAAAACTCTGGAACTCTGAATCGATACCGAAGATCCGCCATTCGAATAAATATCTCCATCAATACTGATTATAAGATCAATACCATCTTCTCGAAGAACTCCTAAGGATCTCGAACTTAACCCCTTCCATGATAAACTCTGGAATATGTATTCCTGAAGAACCCTATTTCTTCCTGTATATCATTTCATCTAGCTATCACATAAGAAAAGAAAAACAAACTCATATATGTCCTTAAAAAGCACAAGCAAGCCTTTGCTTGGAAAACAACAGATATTTCTGTATCTTGCATCATTTGCAATCACAAGATTAGCAACTTCTGGATGATAGAAATCGTTGTCACAAAAAACAAAGAAGGTTAATTCTGAACATGGCAGAAGTTGTCAAAAATAATCATGAAAACTTTAGATACCGCATAATTTTTCTATTGTTCGATAGTAAGTGGGTCTAGTCTTATCCGACTGTGTACCAAAGAAAGGTGGTATTACAGTTGTCACAAATGAAAATGATGAACTTGTTCCAACCAGAACCATTACGGGTTGGCGAGTATGCATCGATTATCGTAAACTCAATGAAGCAACCGCAAAAGATCATTTTCCTTTACCATTTATGGATCAAATGCTAGAAAGACTCGCAGGAAATAAATATTTCTGTTTCCTCGATGGTTTTTCTGGGTATTTTCAAATTCCTATCGATCCTAATGATCAAGAAAAAAACAACATTCATGTGTCCTTTCGGCACATACGCTTATAGGCGAATGCCTTTCGGGCTATGTAATGCTCCTGCCACATTTCAAAGGTGTATGTTGGCAATCTTTCACGATATGATCGAAGAATCAGTCGAAGTATTCATGGACGTTTTTCCGTCTTTGGAAAACTCTTTTCGACACATGCACTATACTATTTGTAAAATGCTCCTGTTGTAAAGATGCTCATCTCGTCCTAAATGGGAAAAATTGTCATTCATGGTCAAAGAAGGAATTGTGCTCGGACACAAGGTGTCCAGTGCAGGACTTGAAGTCGACAAAGCAAAAATCGATGTGATCTTAAAACTTCCACCAGTACTAATATCAAAGGTGTTAGAAGCTTTCTCGGACATGTCGGTTTTTACCGACGTTTCATTAAAGACTTCTCAAAAATAGCTCGACCTCTAACTAAACTGCTCGAAAAAGATACTCCATTTGAATTCGACGTTTGATTATCAAAAAGCTTTTTGATTCATTGAAGAGAAACTCACTTGTGCTCTGTTATCGAAGCCCAAACTGGAATTTCGTTTGAAAATTATGTGTGATGCAAGTGATCTCCCGTGCTGCGCCTGTTAGGAGCATCTTACGAGTCATAAAGATGGTAAAAACTTTCTCCTCAGTCTTCTTCGATTGCAAAACCCTTAATAATTTCACGCTCAACAAAATTACTCGTAAACTGAAAAAAGAACTTATGGCATTTGTTTTTGCATTTTGACCAAATTAGATCTATCTTTTACTTTCAATACAACAACTTATAGTTCTTACCGATCATTTAGATTATAAGGCGCTTATTTAAAAATGCAAGGATGCTAAACCACGCCTTTATTCGATGGATCTTAATTCTAAAGAATTTAATGTAAAGAATCAAAGTTGAAAAGGTGCCATAAATGTTGCAGTCGATACTTATCCGGCTTGAAAACAATGAGCAAGCGGATGATAGTGAAGTAGATGATAACTTTCCCTGGTGAAAACTCTTATGGAAATCAACACCAAAGACGGAACCGTAGTCGTCGACTTTGCAAACTACATAGTCCGTTAATATTATACCCAAAAGGATGGAATATCAACAACAAGAATAAATTTTTCTTCTGCTCAAAACTACTTTTGGGGGTTATCTTACCTTTTCAATTATGTTCCGATGGTTATGATCAGCGTTGTATATCTGGACAGAAACCATCCATTTTCGATAAATGTCTTTCAACGGACAAGAAGCGTGGAAATTATGGACCCAACATAACTGCTAAAAAAGTCCTTGATTCAGGATTTTACTGGCCAACAATCATCAAAGAAGCTCATACTCTAGTCCGCTTATGTGAAGCATGCAAAGATAGGAATATATCAAAACGTGATGAGATGCCCTTGAACAACATTCAAAAGTATGTGAAATTTTGACATATTGAGGTATCGACTTTTATGGGACCATTCACGAAATTCATTTTATGTTTGAATACATTCTAAGTCACCGTAGATTACGTTTTAATGGGCCGATCTCATGCTTTACCAAACAAAGCAGGCCCGAGTCATAATCACCTTTCTAAGAGATATTTTGCCGTTTTGAATGCCCAAAGCTCTAATCAGCGATCGAGGTACTCACTTCTGTACAAATATTGGAAAAAAAAACTGAAACGAATATGAGTTACCATCTGTTCTCTTACAACTTATCACCCTCAAATTAGTGGTCAAGTTGAAAACACAATAGGGCTCTTAAAGATTCTTGAAAAATTGTTAGAAAATTTGCTATTTGGTCAAGAAAACTTGATGACGCTCTATGGGCTTTTCGCACTGCCTACAAAACACCTACCGGTACCACACAATACAAACTAATATATGGAAAGAATCTGGCCATTTACCATTTGAAATTGAACACCGTGCATACTGGGCACTGAAGAATTGTAATCCAGATTTAATGGTGCTTATGAGAAAAGAATGTTCCAATGCACGAGTTATGAAGAACTTAGATTACCAAGCATATGAAAAACTATCGTCAATACAAGGAATAACCAAAGTCTGGCATGACAGAAAATTTCCAACTAGAAGAAAGGATTCAAGCAGGAAAATAAAGTTTACGTTTTCAACTCATAAGTAGAGTTTAAACAACCGAAACTTAGATTCGATGGTTGACGACCTTTTGTAGTAAAACATCAATATCCATCCGGATATGTTGATCTTTATGGAAAAGATGGATTCGACGTTCATAGTCTTTGGTCACCGACTCATACTATATCACGAAGTAAGATAACGAACCCAGGCGAAAACAATCACTCCCTTTTTCCCAACATAGGACCCGAAATACGAGTCTGCTAAACGAATTCTATTAAAAATTAAGCGCTTCTCGAGAGGCAACTCGTGCTTTACTTAAGTGTGGAGGTGTTACTCTCTCATTCCTCTTCTAATATCTTTTATCTAAAAAATCAACATAAATTATTTTCTCTGTGTGGCTTTTGTTTTCTCTTAAGAGTACTCTAGTTAAAGATGTGGAAAATTACGACGTTGCTCACGATTAGCTTCAGCTATGCATTTCTCTATGCCCCGGGAAGTACCGTTTTCCTTTAATTTTCTCTTATTTGATATTATTATCAGTTATACATTTGAGGGCAATGTTCTAACTTATGTGTGGAGGGGAGCCAAATAGGAAAATTAATATATTCATCTATGTTTGGCTTATTATAAAATCTTTCTACCTAATATTTTATTATATGATATGAAATTAAAAAATGTCTTAGTAAGGCTAATCAAACCGGATTGACGTTCATAGCTAGCACACCCCAGTTTCTACTCAATTGTGAGAAATTCTAAGCCTTAAAATATTCGGTTATCACTTTGGTACAAAGATTGATGCCTTTATCTTGGTTCAGAGTTAAGGTTTGATTGCGTCATATGTGGTCTTTTCTTGTCTTTGTCACCTTTTCTGGAAAAATTGGTATTGGTTGATAATTATATTTGATGAGGAGCCGGTAATTTCGAGCTCTAAATTTTTGTTGTTTCGTACTTCTGTTCACACTCAATTAAGTGTGAAATAAAAGTTCTTTTTCAGCTGTGTCATGGTGGTGAATTTGACAACCACGCTTTTCATATATTATATGCCGACAATGAGATTCAGTTTTGATTTTCTTGTCCACGTACCTCACAACAAAACAAAAAATCTGAAAGAATGATCCAGACCATAAAAAAACCTTAATACGCACGTTTTATTTTCCGGGTCATTAACTCCTATTATTAGATGTGGACTCTTATATGGGTCGTTTACTTATTAAACATTTTACCTTCACGCGCAATTGACAATGAAATACCCTTTACCCGTCTCTTTGGCACCTGATAACGCCTAAATTATACATGTTTATATGGTGTTTTTAATGTTTATCTATCATTTCTCGTTGAACTTTTGGTACTTAATTAGCATGAATTGCTTATAAGTTCACTTAATGATTAGAGACCCAAGCTCATGAATCTATACACTTTGGGAGACGATACAGAATAAGAAAAGATTTCTAGGCACAAAGTTCAAGAAGTCACCACACTTGCTACATGGTGCGCCATATTTCCCATGAAACAAAATCAGCGCACTTATAATATTAGCACCGCACTTTCTTCACTAAAAGTTTGAAGAATTAAAGTCTTATAAACTGAACTGCATTAACTCACTTAAAAAGCTGCGGCTTATTGAAAGTGCGCCGCATTCCTGTATAAGTCATTTAAAATGTAATCGCATTAATCCCAAGTTAGTCGCACTTTTTCATAAGTTGTTCATGCACTTTGCCACCCAATCCTTGCCTTTAAATTAAGACGTATTTGCTCCTTCAACACATTATGATTCCTTCACATTCATCCACACTTTACATTAACTTACTTATTTCAACATCTAGGTAAGAAAACTTTTCAATTTTGATCGTTCTTATTTTTCTTCAAAGAAAAAGGTGTTTCTTGGTGTTTTGGTAAAAGGAGGGAGAGTGTGTGTGTGTGTAAAATGGGATAGAATGTGAGGAATCATTGTGTTGAAGGATGCAAATTCGTCCTCAATTTATAGGCAAGATTGGGTGCAAAGTGCAGCACACTTAGGAAAAAGTGCGACGAACTTTGGGAGTTAATGCGATTACATTTAATGACTTTTACTGGAAGTGCGGCGCACTTACAAATAGCGCAGCGTTTTAAGGAGTTAATGCCAGGTGCATTTATTTTTTTTTTTTCTTAAGGGGGGGGGGGGAAAAAAACCTTTAATTATTCAAACTTTTGGAGCGGTGCATAATATTTTAAGTGCGCGGTTTGTGGGTTTCAGGGGAAAGTATGGCGCAAATGTAGCAAGGTGTGTGGAACCTTCTTGAATTTGGCTAGAAATTTTTTCTTTTCTGGTTTTCCGTCTCCCAAAGTGTTTAAGATTCATGAGCTTGGTCTTCTAGAGTCATTAAGTGAAATTTTTAAGAAAGTTTGCATATTAGATAACTTTTCAGGTATAGACATACAACATAGCACCTCACATAGGGATAGTGTTTGATTTAAATTCACTCAGCCACTCAGATAGGGTTTAAATATATTTTTGTGAAGAACACTCAATTTGCACAGACATAATCTAGACAGCTACCATAGGCTTGTACTTAACACATAAACCTGACCGAAGGGTGGAACTTGGGTACTAGAGAGGATCCAATCTTCATGCGTCAAACATAAGCCTTTATTTCTTTTAAACTATTACAACTCATATAGAACTTTTCTTTTTTTGCAACTAAGGCTTAGCACAGGACTTTCTTCATTCAACTTTCAGCAACATAGTATTAAAAGGATCGCTTGCGAGAATAAGAACTTGCGAGATACATTTCATGTGATAGGCTTCGATCTAGTAAATGATGATTAAGCACAAGTTCTAGAGCTTTTAAATTACCGACTCTCTCAAATATAATTTTCAACCAATACCAATGTTCCAAAAAAGGTGACAAAGACCATACGTACACATCCGTAATGACGAAATAGACACATATGACTGCAATCAAACCTTAACTCGAACAAGCTAAAGGCATTAATTATCTTAGGTACCAAAGGTGAATACCCGAATATTTTTAAGGCTTAGATTCTCACAATTTAGTGGACTGGGTGTGCTAGCTATAATGTCAATCTAGTTGGACTTGCCTTACTAAGAGCATTTTTTTAATTTTGAAAGCGTATAGTTTAAGATTTTTCTTTTATGAAATATTAGTTTGGAAAATAAATTTTAAATAGGGCAAACATAGAGGGATATGATTAATTTTTCCTATTTGGCTCCCCTTCACACTTAAGTTGAGCATTGCCCTCAATGTGATAACTGATAATAGAGATAAAATAGGGAAAATTTAAAGGAAAACGATACTTCTCGGGGTATAGATAAATGCATAGCTGCGGTAGAGCTGTCTTTTGAGCATACGTTAAAATTTTCCATATCTTCGAGCTAAATTACCTGCATAAGAGTAAAATATACAAAAGAAATATTTTGTTGTATGATTTTTTTTAGAAAATAAATAAAAGATAGAAGACACGGAGAAGGGATTTCCACCACATCTTAAGTGAAATCATTGGATGCCTCGCCGAGAATCCCTTAATATTTAAGAGAAGTCGTTAGTCAAGACACGTATTTATCGGGATTCATTTGTTTGGGAAAA
>BQNB010080709.1:0-29846 GCA_026074375.1 Tanacetum coccineum
AAAACATGTTTTTAACACAAACCTCTAAACTTTCTATTTTAATTCGACATATGACCTGTTCATTTTATGTTTTTATAAAATATTACGTCTCATGACGATTCCAAAAAGGTAAGAAACTCAAAAAATGGATTAACGAAAAAGATACGTAGTTTACGAGTTACACGTTAATTAAACGCGATATAAAAGAGATTTTATAAAAACAAGTTGTAAAATACTTCTAATATATAAAGTTTAGTATTTTTCTCAGATCACACATATTTTTAGGATTCCAAAATGATAAGAATCGTAATTTTTCAATCGATAACGAAGGAGTTATGAATTTTTCAATCGATAACGAAGGAGTTATGACTAGCTATTACCAATCATAGCTGAAAAGGTCCACAAAGAGAAAGCACAGCAGGATAAACTGAAAGAAGTAAAAGATCGTCTTAACTTCGAAGGGTGTTAAGGAAATACTTAATGATCCAAGAAGTGTCACAACACTCCGAGTCCAGGACACCAGCCGTAAGAGGAGATCTTAGGAAGAGGCTAAGGTCTAGACGTTCCCGTAGCATGTCCAGAAGTCCCGAACCAACCCCTAGCGTCTTTTCTAGGATAAGACGTGACAGATCGGAATCACCTAGAAATAGGCTGGGGGATAACGGAAGAAAGGAAGGAGGCGTGTTCAAAAGGCTAGGGTAAAGGAAGATGTGTGTTCGCACACTCGGAGAGCCGCTACCAAAGTTCTTATTCAAGAAGAACGAAACCGATCCCCAGAAAGCGTTACCATGAAGGGACATCTTCACGGAGAATGGAATCATTCTCAGAAAGTAAGGATAGCGGAAGAGGACACTGAAAGTCAAGATCGAGAAAACAAAAGTCGAGCATTGAAGAAGACGACCTATCTCAACCATGGGTGTGTGAGGAAACGGATCCCTTCACACCCCGAATCCGCTACTTTGACTTCCCAAAAAAGACCCATTTACCGAGTAATGTCAAAACATATGACGGAAGTGAGGACCCTGAGGATCATTTGAAAATTCTCCAAGCAGCTGCAAAGGTGGAACGCTGGACAATGCCAACATGGTGTCACATGTTTAACTCCACACTTACCGGATCCACTAGGGTATGGTTCGATAACTTACCTTCGGAATCCATGGATAGTTATGACGATTTAAAAAGGCATTCCTAGCAAACTTCCTCCAACAAAAGAAGTGTATCAAAGAACCTGCGGAGATTCACCGTATCAAACAAAGAGAGGGGGAATCCACCGAAGATTTTGTACAAAGATTTAAGACTAAAAGCAGGCATGTCAAGGGAGCACCGAAATGCATGAGAATCTCAGGATTTATGCACGGAATCACTAATCCCGAGCTGATTAAACGTCTACACGACAACATCCTAAAATCAATAGACGAAATGATGAGGGTAACTACAGCGTTCCTCGGGGGAGAAGTGACGGCTTTCAACCAGGCACGAAAGAAAACACTTTCGGCATGGAAACAACAGGAAGCTGGGCGAAAACAAGATTTCGACAAAAGGGGAGACTTCAGGAATAAGCAGAGGTTAGAGCGAAGACGTGACAAGTTTACACTCCTCACAAAATCCCCAATGGAAATTTTGGCTTTGGATAGAGGCAAATTTAAAACTCCACCACCAATGACAACACCCGTAGAAAAAAGAAATAATAACAAGTTCTGTGAATTCCACAAGGAAGTAGGGCATAACACTGATGAATGCATGTATTTAAAAAGAAAAATCGAAGAATTAATCAAGGCTGGAAAGTTGTCGCACGTAATCAAGGAGCTAAAACAAGGCAGCGGAAATGATCAGCGGAAAACAGCAAAAAAGGGAGAAGCTTCCGGAAAGGACAAAGCTATGGTGATTCTAATGGTCCAACCATGAAAAAGGGTGGCCATGCAATGGGTCACGCAAAGCTTCTCCCCTGATTCGGAAATTTCGTTCCCACCCTTAGGGGATAAGGATGGAGCGGAAGGCCCCATGATTATTGAAGCAGAGATAAGAGGTCACTTCATACATCGCATATACGTAGATGGGGGGTCGGCTTCAGAAATACTATGCGAACATTGCTTCAATAGGCTCCGTCTGGAAGTAAAAAACTAAATGGTTCCGGCCACCGCACCCCTCATTGGTTTTAGCGAAGAAATCATATGGCCAATGGGACAAATATCGCTACCAGTGAAATAAGGGATGCAGAACATTCAACTTCTACATGGATGAACTTTGTTGTGGTAAGGTCACGATCTCCATACAATGGGATCATAGGGAGGCTAGGAGTCAGGAAAATTCAAGCAGTCCCATCAATCGCTCATGCAATGTTAAAATTCCCAGTTCCAGGAGGAATACTCACACTGCGAAGCAGCAAGATTATCCCACTCGAATGCACGATGGTCTCAGGACCGAAAGTACAGCCTTCCGCCATCACTTGAGCTTCGGAGGAAAGAATCAAAGTAGCAATTCATTCGGAATACCCAGAGCAAACAATAGCAATAGGTTTCACTCTAACAGAAGAAGGCCGAAAGAAGTTATGCGACTTACTTAGGCGTAACCTGGACATATTCTCTTGGAAACCAGCGAACATGACTGGTGTTCCGCGACATATAGCGGAGCATCGGCTGAATGTTTGAGAAGGACGTCCTCTAGTCAGACAAAAGAAAAGAAGCCAAGCACTAGAGAGAAACAAGGAAATACAAGAGGAAGTAAAAAAACTTGTAGATGTTAGAATCATGATGGAAGTCCATTACCACGGCTGGTTATCAAATCCGGTAATGGTAAAAAAGCACGATAATAGCTGGAGGATGTGTGTGGACTTCAAAGACCTAAATAAGACATGTCCTAAAGATGGATATCCGCTCCCAGAAATAGATTATAAGGTAGAATCCCTTTGTGGATATCCCTTTAAATGTCCTGGATGCATACAAAGGATACCACCAAATCAAAATGGCAAATGAGGATGAAGAGAAAACAACATTCATCACTAGCCAGGGAATATTCTGCGACTCAAAAATGCCCTTTGGGTTGAAGAATGTCGGGGCAACCTACCAACGCTTGGTAGATAAATCCTTCCAGAAACAAATTGGCAGGAACTTGGAGGTGTACATAGACGATCTGGTAATCAAAAGCCGCACGGAACAAGAAATAATAAGGGACATTGAAGAGACATTCAAAACTCAAAGGGAAAGAAACATGACGCTAAATCCTAAGAAATACACCTTCGGAATGGAAGAATGCATGTTCATGGGATACAAGGTAAACACTAAAGGGATAAAAGTTTGTCCGGATAAGGTAGAAGCTGTCCTAGGCTTACCATCCCTAAAATGTCTAAAAGACGTACAAAGGCTGAATGGAAAATTAGCAAGTCCAAACAGGTTCCTGGCCAAGTCAGCAGAAAAGCCACTACCGTTCTTTAAAACCTTAAAGAAATGCATAAAGAAGAGCGACTTTCAATGGATTGCAGAAGCAGAAGCCGCATTCAAGCAAATGAAAAAGCTAATAGCAAAACTACCCACACCAGCCGTACCTATGGAAAAGGATGAACTTATTGTTTACCTTGCGACATCAAGAGAAGCCGTGAACGCGGTTTTGATGACTGGAAGGGAGGCAAAGCAAATGCCAATCTATTTTGTTATATGTGCCTTACAAGGCCCAGAAATAAATTACAAACCAATGGAGAAGTTAGTACTGGCTTTAGTACATGCCAGCAAACGGCTAAAGAGGTACTTCCAGGAACATCCAATCATTGTCATCACGGATCAGCCAATCAAGCAGGTGCTGTCAAAACCAAAAATCGCAGAAAGACTGCAAAAATGGAGCATCAAACTGGGGGAGTATGACATAAGCTACAGGCCAAGAGTATCAATCAAGGGACAAATCCTGGCAGACTTCATAGTGGAGCAGCCAGAAGATGACTCCTTAGCCGCACCAATGGAAATTAAGGAAGAGCTTCGGGACCCATGGACACTGTTCACAGACGGATCATCCTGTATAGATGGTTCCGGGGCCGGACTAATACTGACGGGTTTGGAAGGAAAAGAGTTTACTTATGCCCTGAGGTTCAGGTTCGATGCGACCAACAATGAAGCCGAGTATGAGGCTTTGATCGTCGGTTTAAAAATCGCAGAGCAAATGGGAGTAAAGAACCTCCAAACACATGTGGAATCCCGCCTAGTGGCTAATCAAATCAATGGGTCCTATATAGCCAAGGAATCAGGTATGGTCCAATACCTAGAAAAAGTGAAAACGCTTATCAGTAGTTTCAGGAAGTTTTTGATCAAGCAAGTTTCCAGAAGCAAAAACAAGAAGGCTGACGCACTAAGTAAGATTGCGTCCACCAGCTTTGCTTGCCTAACCAAACAGGAATTGGTAGAAGAACTTAAATAAAAATCCATAAATGAAGCAGAAGTGTTAACAGTCATGGAGGAGGAAGGAAAAACTTAGATGACCCCAATTTATGAATACCTCACGCCAGAAGCACTCCTCGCGGAAAGGAAAAAGGCAAGGGCGGTACGGCTTAAATCAAGACGGTATGTCGTGATCAATGGAGTTCTGTACAAAAAGTCCTTTCTTGAGCCATGGTTGCGGTGCGTCGGACCACTACAAGCAAACTAGGTCATAAGAGAAATCCACGAAGGATCCTGCAGTATGCACGCTAGGCCAAGGTCTATAGTAGCCAAAGCTATATGAACAGGATATTATTGGCCAACCATGCATAAAGACGCAAGGAAAGTGATACGGGAATGCCAAGACTATCAAGTTCACCGTCCCGTGCCAAGGAACCCACAACAGAAGTTAACTCCCATCACATCTCCATGGCCATTTTATAAATGAGGAATTGACATAGCCGGACCTTTCCTAGAGGGTCTAGACAAAGTCAAAATCCTAATAGTAGCAATGGACTACTTCACAAAGTGGATTAAGGCGAAGCCCGTCGCAACCATAACGGGCAACCAGATTAAAAATTTTGTACGAGATAACATAGTTTGCAGGTTCGGCTTACCGGGGGAAATAATATCTAACAATAAAAAGCAGTTTAAAGATAACCCATTCAAAGATTGGTGTGAAAAACTGAATATTTATCAGTGCTTTGCCTCCGCCAAGCATCCGCAAGCCAACGACTTGGTGGAAAGAGAAAACAGAAGTTTTGGGAGAAGGGGTAAATGCACGATTGGATAAAGGAAGCAAGGATTGGATTGAAGAAATCTCGCACGTCCTATGGGCACACCGCACCATGATCAAGTCAAGCAATGGGGATACTCCTTTCTCACTGACTTACGAGACGGAAGAAGCTAGTGGAAATTGGCATGCCTACCCTCCGGACCATAGAGATAGACATGGTACAAAATGATAAAGCCTTAAAACTTAACTTGGATCTCTTAGAGGAAAAAGGGAACAAGCAGCAATCCGCGAGGCAAGAAGCAAGGCAAAGATGGAAAAACACTATAACTCCAAAGTCCGCAACACAAGCTTGGAGATCTTGTATACCAGAGCAATGATGCCAGCCACGCAGAGGACGAAGGGAAGCTAGGCCCTAAGTGGGAAGGACCGTATGAAGTGACAGAAGCGCTAGGCAAAGGAGCATACAAGCTCAGGGACCGCAATGGAAAACTCCTTCCACGAACTTGGAACTTCCACAACCTAAAAATGTGTTATGTTCATGAAATGTAAGAACCCTACCCTCGCGAGTTTCACAGCGGAGGGGGCAGTATTTGAATTTCCTTTCTTTTATGTAATGTCTTTTATGATTTTAATGAATAAAACGTGAAGCCTAGCTACCTTTAAAAACTTATTTAAAACTTGTACTTTATGTTTACTTTGCAAAGTTATTTATATATGTTGGTAAGACGCGCACGCAAAGGGGTACGACCCCATAAAGACTATTATTTCGAATAATAAAAGGATGAGCAGCCTAACAATTAACTTATGTAAATAAGAGGTTTTGCAAGCTCGGTACCGGGAGAATAACCCACAAATATTCAACCAAGACTATCACCGTAAACGTATAACCACGATACTAAAAGATAGCAACACAAAACATTGTAATAGGGCATAAAACGGTTCAAAGTTACAACAAACCAACTGCCATACAAAAACATCACAAAAATTGTCTAAATGCAAATAGCCGCATAAAAAAAGGTCACACACGACCGCGGTAGAAAAGATAGAATCTAATTTTACAAGTAGGAAGCACTGCAGCAATAGCAGACTCAACTGGGCGTAGGGTGCTCCGGTGAAGTCTCAAAAGTCTCTTGTTCAAATACAATCTTAGGGGAATGAGAAGTTTTAGCCAGAGGTTCCGCATTTAACACTTCTTAATCAGCCACCGATATAGGTGGAATGGAGCTAACATTAGCAGTGGTGACTGAAACAGACAAAGCAGTGGTGGTGGTAGCGGTTGCTAGTACTCCTGAGGTACTAGCCTCACCAACTAAGTTCTCAGAAGATAAATGAACCACTAGTAGACCCATTGCTTCAGAAAAGGGATAAATGATGAGACAAAACACCTGGTTTAACCTTTTGAACACGGTCATGGACCACGTTCAAGGAGTCAGATAAAGAAGTCTTTTCGATAACAGCATTTTCCTCCTTCTGGTGGATGGGCAGTAGAAGTTGCTCATACACATGCTGTAATTGGCTGACCTCTGGATTCTCAGCAAAAGTATCCTCTAAACGAAGAGAATTCATGATATCAGCAATGTTGGCATCCTTCCGTGACTCCAATTGAGAAAGGAAGTTGAAGTCTAGGCCACAGAAAGTAAGGATAGCAGAAACGTACCTCTCCTCCACGGAAGGATCATAGGCGGCAACCTCAACAAGACCCCTTTCGGCCTTTTTGTGATCAATGCCTGCTACTAGCCCGGTCTGCATGCCTTTATCAATAGCAAGACCGATAGCCGTCCCCAAGCAGCAACATACTTCAAAGATCGAAGACATTTCATAATAGCAAGTCTAAAGCAACGACTAATGATCCACCTACAGCCTGCTATGGTGGTCAGGAAGCGAGGATAAAACTCCTCATCCAAGTGAACAACCATATCCATAAGCTCAGAGTCTAGCTTCGCTACACGATCACTAAGTATCTTGACCTGAGCATCCTGGATTGCCTCACACTGTTCTTTAAAAAGTTCATAGCTTGACACCTGATCACGAAGTCCAAAGCATGTGCCCTCTAGCGAAGACACCTGATCAACAAGCCCATCCCCTTCAGATTCAAGAGAGGCAGCCTTGATACTTAACTCATCATAGGATAGCTGGAAGTTTAACAAGTCTTGAGTCAGTTTGGTAATCTGAGCGTTAAAGGATGCAAGCTCAGTATCTTTAATAACGGTCGCGGACTCAAGAGCCATGACCTGTCCCTCAAGAGTACTTTTTTTCAGCCTTAAGAGCTGTGTTTCGCTCTTTCAAACTGTTCAGCTCAGTAACTCGAGCGGCTTCCACAACCTCGGCAACAGAACCCTAGCTACGGAGACGAATTACTTCCGCATCCTCAGCTTCCTTTAAGGACAACTGGGCTTTCAAACTTGCAATATCAACATCTTTCTCCTTCAACAAATCGGTCTGCCTATGACATTTCTTTTAAAACTTCTTCCTCTCCCTAAAATTGTGTTTAGACCGTAACCTAACTTCAGCACTAAGGCACGTATGGCATGCCGCCCCATCATTGAACTCAGCAAATAGTTAATCGTAATCCATACTGCGAAGTTGGGAAAAGAACCCGGGAGGGGCAAGCTGATCAATCATGCTGCGACATACCTCAGGATCATCAAGAGTGGAATCATTAATCATGTTCCATTGAGGAACATATATCTGCTGAAGAGTCTCGGAGTCCATCTCTTGATAAACATAAAAAGTGTCAGCAGAAATCTCTGTACCGCGGGGGTTAGAAGGACCACCAGTATCCGGTCTGGCCGTACATGGAGAAGCAGAATCCGCAAAAAGGATCTGAATAGCCGACTCAGTACCCGCCTCAAGAACAGGAGCATAAGAGGTGCCAATAACAGTGGTGGTAGCAACAACCGCAGTCATTACTAGAGGTGGCGGAATGAGAGACCTGACAATAAAAGTGACCACAACATCTGCAGAATTTATACTAAAATGATGAGAAGAGTCTGAGGAAATTACAAACCTCCCAGCTGGGTACTGAGTCTGCAAATTGGGCCCAGAAACAGAATCAATATGCCCACCGCCCTCATGCTCCGGTGTAAGGGTCACAGAAGAAGTAACAAAAGGCACAGTTGTCGCTGTCGTAACACCAATTTCCACGGCCAAAGTGCTACATTCAAGTAAACGCTAAAGCGCGGCAAGGGATTTCCTAGCAGTACTAGCACCGGCATCGCTAGAGGTGCATGGTCTTAGGGGTTTTGAAATGATAATTTTTTAAGAGGAAGGTTAGAACCACTAACACCACCGGCATCTTTCCTTTTCTTTCTTGTTCCTTTAGGCTTATCAGCAACAGCAGCTTGAACATCATCATCTACAACAATATTATCATCTTGACCAACACGGTCATCTCCTTCAAAATGATTCTCCTGCTCAGCATTACCGCCTTCCTCATTAAGGTTATGAGACCCAGCGTCCTCAACATTATCATTTTGGTCTCCCTGCTCATTCCCACCAGTAAAAGGAATAACACGACCCTTAGTGGATTTCAGCAATGGAACTTGTCCTTCCTCAATCTGTCTTTCACCAATTCGCAGCTTGGTAGGATCCACATGATGGATAAAATCAAATAAATCCATCTCTGTGTAAGCAAACAACAAAAAACAGTTAGGTACGATAGAAGAGTAACAAATTAAATTACACAAATAAAGAACACCCACCCTCTCCGGTAGCAGTCAAGAAGGTAGGGTAAACATTATCATCCAAGTCATAATAACGACTTATACCAACAAGGCATAAGAACGGTTTCGGAAACTTCCAGAATATAGCTTGATGAGTGGTAAGGAAGTCACACGCTTTCGCACTAAACTCAGCCGCGGTGGGAGAAGGGTCCCTTGTCAACGTTTTCTTAGTATGCCACGGAATGGAAAGCGGGAAAACAAAGGAATCAACCCAAAAAAAGCTATCATTACAGTGTTTCAATGAATCTGGAGGTTTGGTATAACAAACTGGGACAATATCAGCACGTTTTCTAAACGACATCCAACCTTTGTTTTTATAGTTTACATAAAATCTACGGAATAATCCAACGGTTGGCTCATAACCGTGAAGACGTCATAAGATCTCAAAGTGAGAGACCTTAGCGGCAACAATAACAGAAAGCTGCGACAGATTAATATGGAAGTATCCGAGCACATCTACAAGAAACTGAGAAAGGAGTATCCGGAAGTTGGCAAAATCAAAGAACCTAGTATAAACATCGATTTTACCAACAGGACTATTGCGTATACTTTGATTAGGATCGGGCAACTCAGGATGAACAGTATCAGGAATATGATACTTTTCACAAAGTGCATCTAAAGTCGTTTGGGTTAAAGAAGACTTAACATCGTAAATCTAACTCATCGTAGAAAATAAGTAGAGAGTTGAAACCTAACCTAGTAGCCTAAAAAACCCTTGAAGAAACAACCGGCATGGAAAAGTAGGTGGAAAGCTTGAAAATAGCAAAAATGGCGAAAGTAGTAAAAGAGAGGAAAAGGAAATAGTGAAAACCAAGGGGGTATTTATACCCTTGGTATATTTAATTTGAACCCTTGTAAGATGTGCACACGTGCATCCCACTAAACAAATGAAGGGATATGATTAAAATTAAAGAAAACATGATGACAAAAGTTCAATTGACCACAAGTCGTGTCAGTCAGAAAATGAAGGGTTGGGGGAAAGACACGTCACCCAAACTCTACCTAACTGGCTAAGGAAAAGTCACAAAGAAACCAACAGTCACGGAAGAAGGAAGAGGTGCGACACTAAAAAACCAAAGTCTAGTAATATTTACCTGGGCCGTACTATTACAATAGGGTCTTGGTCCAACCAAATAGGCAACAAGCATAACGGGCCGAAACTAAGCCCACAGTCACACTGGCCACGACCCGGATGTAACAAGACGGACGTGGATCGGTCACATGCCGCTCTCGCAGAGCTACGTATCAGCTGACATCCGCGGAAGGTAATCCACGTCTGCAGTCACGATAACCACGGACCTTTGCCCGACAAGGGTCCTACTCCGGCCATTACGATAATAGGCGAAATACTAGGAAACCCTAGTACTAGATTCGCCCATAAAAGGAATCCTCTAACACTCCAAATGGTATGATTTCCTCACTCTTCTCAATACACACGCATACCTCTGACAACATGTTTTCTTATTCTCACGTCAGAGTCTAATCGTTGGGTCCGTCTCCACAGTAAGGCTAATGATTTACTCTCATTTGTGTAGAAAATAATCTCAACTACTTTGTTTAGTACAAAATCTAGCCCACATATAGCTTGGAGGTTCGGCCCAACAAGCAACCTAAGCCCATCTCATACCCATCACACATATTGTACCAACAGATGAAGGATATAATAACCCGCTAAGGACACTAAAAAGAGTGTAAAGCAAATCACAAATATGACTAAACCGACCAAAAGCCTTTAGTACACTTTTTGCTTGTTTCTGAAATCATTTATATAAGATATGATGTAAACTGACATTTTTAGCAAATCTTTCATTTGATTGTAAATGAGTTTTTACATTATTTTCTTTTACCTTTTCTTTGAATAAAATTTTGTTATTTCTTTTAGTTCTAAAAGAATGTAAAATAAAATAAAAGATCAAAAATCGTATTCAAATGTATCGATGTATAAATGCTGTAAATAATAAATTGCCTTTATATTTAACGACTTTTAGATAAACATAGACGGCTAATTTAGACATGAGAGTGATTTGGCAGCATCAAATTTTTATTAGTTGGCAAATATCAATCGACATAATAAATATCAGAGTGTTTGACCGTATTATTACGGATTTACTTCGCCGTATTATCTCCTCTCTTTATAAGGAGTTTGGTATGACTGATTTGGGGGCGCTTAATTACTTCTTGGGGATTTCTGTCACACATGACTCTATAGGCATGGATCTGTCTCAAAATAAATATGCCTTGGAGCTTTTGAAAAGGGCTCATATGGCTAATTGTAATCCAACTCGGACGCCGGTTGACACGGAATCCAAACTTGGTTTTGACGGGGATCCTATTTCTGACCCTACTCTCTATCGTAGTCCTACAGGTGGTTTGCAGTACCTTACATTTACTCATCCAGATATCTCTTATGCAGTGCAACAGGTTTGCCTTCATATGCATTATCCTCGAGAGCCTCATTTGGCAGCTCTTAAGAGAGTTCTCTGATATGTTCGTGGCACATTAGACTTTGGGCTCCAACTTTATGCATCCATTACAGGCTCTCTTGTTGCATATACCGATGCTGATTGGGCGGGTTGCCCTACTACCAGGTGGTCTACATCTGGTTATTATGTTTTCTTTAGAGATAATCTACTCTCATGGTCAGCCAAACGGCAACATACTCTCTCTAGATCGAGTGCTGAAGCTGAGTACATGGGTGTTGCTAATGATGTTGCCCAAACTGCTTGGCTTCGTAATCTTCTAAGAGAGCTTCATACACCATTATTATCTGCAACCCTTATCTATTGTGACAATGTTAGTGCTATATATATGACTACTAATCCTGTTCAGCATCAACGGACCAAACATATTGAGATTGATATACACTTTGTTCGTGATATGGTTGCTCGTGGTCAGGTTCGTGTTCTTCATGTACCATCTCGTTACCAGTATGCTGACATTTTCACTAAAGGACTACTGTCTGTGCTTTTTGAGGAATTTCGTACCAGTTTGAGTGTTCGGCCGTCTCCCGGTCAAACTGCGAGGGTGTATTAGTTGACAAATATCAATCGACATAATTAATATCGGAGTGTTTGACCGTATCTTTAGCAATTGTGATTTGATTATCAATCTCATTTAATATTGGTGGGCTATACACTCATAGGTCTTATCTCATTGTATTGATAAGTCTTATCTCATTGTACATATATATATATATATATAAAAATATAGTATATATATATAAATATAATATATATAGTAAATATAAATATACTATTTAAATATATATATATATATATATTAATAGTCGAGGACTTTCCTTTCAGAAACCAATCTTAATGCGAGGAACTGACAGAACCAACAAAAACATGGATGCACACCTTCAATAATTGTATTTTTGCACATATGTTCTAAAAACAATATATATGATTTAAAAAAACATAAATGTTATAAAAGAATTTGATAAAGAAATTGGAAATACAAAATTTTTTTGAAGAGTGTGCATATCTGATCTTATAAGGCGTTGCAACAACAATTAGCGGGTCGTGTGTAAGGTTTTTTTTGACAAAAGAGGAGAAGTTCATGATTATACTGGATAGAACATAGATGAGATTTTTATGATTTAATGTATTTTTTTATTTAAAAGTCGACAAGTATGTTTTGATTAGTTCTTGTCAGTATTCTCGCACTAGAGAACTGTTCTGAAAAAGGAAAGTCCCCCTATATATATATAGTAAAAAATATATATATAGTATATATAAGATATATATATATATATAAATATATATTTAAATGATATATATATATATAATATTATATATATATATAGAGAGGAAGACACAAGTTTTACGACTCACCATTCAATAATTTTCTCATAATAGATTAATAGGGACCATAGCAACACCATGTGGAGCCATTAGGGGTGTTTTCGAGTCGAGCCGTTAACGAACTACTCGAGCTCAGAATCGTCTAAGTCGAGTTCACGCTTTAAGTATTCGAGTTCGATTCGAGTTCGAGCAAAGAAGATTGCTCGATAAGTTTAACGAGCCGAACCAAAAAATATAATACTTGACTCGGATCGTTCGAGAGCTCGTTTAGTAGTCGAGCCGAACGATCCAAACAAGCTCGAGCTTTCGAGTCGAACAGGCTTAGGAGCCATTGACCAATTGACCATTTTACTCCTTTTTTAAACAAATTTATTGCCACAATACCTGTCACTCATTTTGTGCAAGTTATATCAATCTATGAGGGTGTTTAAAATCATTGTACAATTAAATTTAGTGTGATTGTTCCGTTTGTAAATCTTGGTGTCTTGGTTTGATTGTTCCGTTTGTATTCGTCACTTCGTATTCGTCAAGGGATACATTATAAATTTTTATACTCCTTGTGTTCCAAAATTAATGTTCACATACAAAAAATACATAATTTTAAAAAAATTACATTAATTACTGCTTTGATTTTTATACGAAAACAAAAAATAACAGTTTTACCCTTTGATAGTTAATTAATGTTTTGTTTTATTTTTATAAATATCAATTTGAACTAAGTGTAATATGGTAAACTTAAACAAATCTAACTTTTATTTTTAATAGTTGACAATTATTTTGAGACGTAAAAAAAAGATGTACAATAAAATTTGGACGGAGCAATAATGTAAAGATTAAAAATACAATAATGTACTAAAAGTTTTAATTATTTTTTTATGAATTGGGATCGTTTATATCATTTCTTTAAAACTTTTTTTTAAATATATTGATTAAATTAAATAAATTCAACTAAGAGAGATGGTATGTATCGTAATATTTGTGTCACTTTGTAATATTTTCGGCAATTCCTTTTTATTATGTTATAAACAAACATTTTTCACATTACTTTTTGAAAATAAAATAAAATTAATATGTGTTTGATTTAACTGATAGACCTAACGACATTATGTGTGAACGACAACAAACATGAACTACATATTCCCCATATTCGTATATAGGGCCGTAAACGAACCGGACGAACACGAACGAAGCCTTGTTCATGTTCGTTCATTAAGAAACTAAACGAACATAAACGAGCGAACATAAATAAACATAAAATATACAAAAATATACACAATATTTGTGTTTCCTAAGTGTTATTTTGTTTAAGTAAATCAATTTAAAAACTATAAAATAAAAAGATGTGATAGACGAACATAAACAAATATACGATCATAAACGAACGAATAATCGAACGTTCACGAACACAAATGAACGAACAAAACTTTTGTTCATGTTCGTTCATTTAACTAAACGAACGCAAAATGTTATTCATGTTCGTCCATTTAATAAATAAACGAACATAAATGAATTATTAACCGAACGGCTCATGAAATGTTCACCGTTTACGGCCCTATTCGTATATGCTGACAAATTAAGAGAACCACTTGTGAAATTAAATCTTATAAATCTACTTGCATGTTGTCCTAAACGTCTATAACACAGTGATGGATGTTGTCCACTTATTCCCCTTCCACAAAGTAAGAAATTCTATGCTCAAAATTGGCAGCTACATGATTTAAATTTCTCCGTTACAATGTAGTTTCTGCAGTTACATTGAAAAGAGTGGATTCATTCTATTTAAATTTCTCCGTTACAATGTAGTTTCTGCAGTTTCTGCAGTTACATTGAAAAGAGTGGATTCATTCTCTTTGTGATTACTAACCGGGGCGGACCTAGGGGGGTTCTCGGGGGTTTACGGGAACCCGATGGATATTTGTCGCGTAAAGTAATTTTTTGTAAAAGTTCTTGATTTTTTAAAAATGAAACCGGTCCCAAAATTTTGTGTCACGTAAATTTTACTTAATTTGAAATTTTGGGTATTCGGATATATAAAACTTTTATAATTTCGGATATCTAAATTGAAAAAACTTAGCTAAAATAAGGGTTCAAACATTAAACCGTCATCACAAATTTCGGATATCCAAATTTGTGATATAACTAGTTATTAACAAGTCCCTTAAAAATTTAATTTGACAACAAAAAATTATTGTCGAAAATATCACATTTCATATTTTCGCTTTAGTCCACAAAAAGCCATGAGACGATTCCAGTGGCGGACCTAGGGGGTTCTCGCCTTCCCGGGGGTTCATGGGAACCTGATGGATGTTTATCGCGTAATGTAACTTTAGTGTAAAAGTTCCTGATTTTTTCGAAATGAAGCCGGTCCCAAAATTTTGTGTCACGTAAATATTACTTAATCCAAAATTTTGAGTATTCGGATATATAAAATTTTATCCAGAATTTCGGATATATGAATTGAAAAACTTAGCTAAAATAATGGGTCTAACATAAAACCGTCATCGCAAATTTCGGATATCCAAATTTGTGATATAACTAGTTATTAACAAGTCTCTTAAATTATTTAAATTGACAACAAAAAAATTATTGTCGAAAATGTCTCATTTCATATTTTCGCCTTAGTCTACAAAAAGCCATGAGACGATTTTGATATCATCATAATCGTATTTACCTCTTTGACAAATCTTTATATATTAAATAACTGTCGAAATTCATGTGGTAACTGTTTGTGAAGGAGATTTCAAACTTGTAGAAAATATAGCCATCCAATGAAAAAATTGAAAACCTAACAGCAAAAAACCAAAAGCCAAAAAGACCAAACATAACTTTTGGTTCGAGGTTTGGTTTTAGTCACCCATGATCAAAACCTTTTATACTCGTTAAAAAATTTATGTTCATCCGATGACTTAATGTTCTGGGTCCACCCCTAATTTCTACTGTAATTAATTATTCAAGTTATGTTGAGTGATGTAGATGTAGTTTATATTGTGTTGTTTAATTTGATGAGGTTTTATTAGGTTGAACTTTGAATGGCTAGTTAGGTTGAGTGAGCTCGTGTACGTTGTTGCGTATTACTATCATACTAAATGTGAATTTTATAAACTAGTTGTAGTTAACATATCATTGTATGTGTTGGAAGTTTAGATATCATTATACGTTTGTAAAGTTGAGTTCATAGTCTGTGACGTGGTGACTTGGTTCAATATATTGGTTTTACATGCTATGAAGTGAACAAAACTACTTTATTGCATAAATTGTTATGTTTTAGTGATTTTGTAGTTGTTAGATAATATGATTATAAATTTTTTGTGCATGACGACTTGGATAAGTTAGAGCTCTTACCGACTCACCGTAACAACTAGCAAGTCCTATATAATTGTTCATTATTGGTGAGTGGGTTATCATATGGTTCTTTTTTGGTTTGCTCAATCAAATTATCAAAAAATTGATTGTTTCTTTCTTCATAATTCATCTCATTTAACTCGATCTTATTTTTTTGGTATAATATTTTTGCTATCTAGAATGGCAGAGGTGATCGTTATACCGCGGCCGGGAGTAGGGGGCTCATTGTTTGATGTAGCCACAAGAAAGATTAGTTACATATGGAATTACACTGAAAATGTTGAAAAGCTGAAGAATGAAGCTGGAAAGCTCAATATTATGCAGGAGGGGGTAGAACAACAAATAGTTAGTGCTACACGTAAATGAGATAATCTCTTAAATGGGGTGCAAGAGTGGGTAGACAAGGTGGACGCTGATAAAACCAAGACGGAGGAATTTCTGGGAGAAGCGAATCTCTCATGCTTTGGAATGTGTTGTAGTAATTAGTGCACCCTTTATCATTACGGCAAGACATCAACAGAAATGTATACTTCCCTTATGGAGCACCAAGTACATGGCAAGGGTTATGAAAGTTGCGTGTCTGTGTCTACTCCTGCACCCGGCAACTTGACGTCTACAAAACAAGAATCTTGATGATATATGTCCGCGTATATGCCGGACAAGCCAATAGTCCGAATGGGCCACATAAAGCCCAAGCAAACCACTCAAGCCCAATTGAATCATTCCAGACCAAGCAAGCTATTCAAGTCCGAAAAGGCCACAAGGGTCTGAACGGGCCACAAAGTTCCAAACGGGTATGAGACGTCAGCCTAGTAAACAACAAAGCGCTGACTTCATCTCAGAGATCTACAGGACAACGTCATCAAAGAAGTAACGTCACCATAAACACAGGAAGATAGTGACTACACGATGAACTATGAAGTCAACTAAAGAGATGTCACCATCTAAGACACAGGCGATAGAGACAGAACGAAAAGTGTCTCACTTACATGCCAGAAACCGTACATCCCTATAGTGTTTAGACTAGTATAAATACCCCCGTATTTACTATTCAGAGGACAACATTTTACTGCACACACACACACACATATTTTATTATTCATAGCACTCCTCTGGCTCCAACATACAGCCACTCTATCGGCTCATATCACATACATACTCTCACTGCCCAGAGCTTGTCCTAGGTCAACACCCGGTGCGAGTCTAACGGTGTGTTTCTTTCTTTATTTCAGGTAATTTAAGAGGATACTTAACCAAGAGGGTAGGGAACGCGCCCTAAACTCAAGGTACGGTATTTTACCTTAACATTTTGGCGCCATCCGTGGGACCCGTTTATCTCATCTACCAGCTAAGAGAAAATGACGGAACCATCGGGAGGAGGGATGGACGATCGGAACGAGCGAGAAGGGACTCCCCCTCCTCTCACAAAAGAGCAAATTGAAGGGCACATTTCGGCAATAAAGTCCATAGTCAAAGATTACAACCGACAGAACAAGGCTGATCCGATACGTCTGGATTTTGGAACGGACAATATACTTCTAAAAGAAGGACGTGTCGTGAGAGGAAAAGATGTCGGCGAGGAAGACTTAAGCAAGCCTTTCAAGGAAATACTTAAAACACCCCTCACAAGAAGGATCATTGAGTTCGCTGGCCCGGAATATGTTATGCCTGCCAACATCACGCTGTATGATGGGTCCACTGACCCAGCCGATCACTTAAATCGTTTTTCGATGGCAGCAAACTCAGGAGAATGGCCCATGCCGGTTTGGTGTCGGATGTTTCAGCAAACATTGGACGGAGGAGCCAGGGGCTGGTTCGAGAGTCTCCCACTCAATAGCATCAATGAATGGTATCAACTAAGGGAGGCATTCACCAACAGATATTCAATAAGGAGGGCGTGTTACAAAGAGCCCCATGAGATCACCAAGATTGTGAGAAGGGCTAACGAGACCCTACCGGCGTTCAAAGAAAGATGGACGGTGGAAACCGGTCTCATCATGGGTGTTCCGGAGGTCATGAAGATCTCGTCCTTCATGGATTCAGTAAAATCTCCGGAGCTAGCAAAGCGCTTCTCCAGCAACATACCCAAGACCGTTGATGAAATGATGAGAAGGGTAGATGAATTTGTCCGAGCAGAAGAAGCGTATGCCCGCACGGAACTCCCACCGGGGGAGTCGAGGGACATTCATCGTCGTCTGTCTTTTCCGACAGGACCACGAGATGTTCATCAGAGATTGACCTTTCCACACTCCCCTCGAAATGACAGAAGAAACCGAAGTAGCCAAAGAAGAGACTACAAAGGAAATGATTATAAAAGTCCTTACAAGGTAAGAGACAATTTCAACAGTGGGAGGCAAAGGGATTACAGAGCTCCCTATCCCCAAAGAGAACAAGGAAACAAAGCAGTGCCTGTACTCTCCTTGGACTCCCTGATTAAGTGTCCCAAAGAAATTTTAGCTACCGAAACCCAACTGCAATTGCCAGCACCGAGACCGGTGGCAAATCCTTTGAGAACAGGCGACCCCGATAAATACTGTGACTATCATCAAGACAAAGGCCATCACACAAACGATTGCATACAACTGAGAAAACAATTGGAAATCGCCCTCGAATCAGGAAAGTTGAATCACTTGATGAAGGACCTAAGGCAAAGAGTAGGAAGGGGCCAAGGCAGAAACCCTCCCCCTCCACCTAAGGTAATCAACATGGTCGGAATCCTCTCCTCCAAAGAGAAGAAACGCAAGGACCGTGAAGCAACAGAAGCTTGGATGAACACCCCTATCACCTTCCCAGGGGTCATATCAGATGATGCATCCGATGAACCTCTAATCATAGAAGCCGAAGTGGAAGGTTATCTGGTTAGGCGCGTATATGTGGATGAGGGTTCATCCGTGGAAGTCATGTTGAACAATGTTTTAAAACTACTGCGAAGGTGATGGCGCCTAAGAGAACAAGACGGACTTGGGTGGGTTCCGTCGCGAGGTGGGCCAAAACCATTAGGAAAATCGATCTGGAAGTATGTTTGGGAATGAGGCTGAGCAGAAGCATGTCCATAAAATCTTAGTCATATTCGCGCTCCCTCTCCCTACAAACATAATCTTTGGGAGACCGGGTTGAAAGCAACTGCAATCGCTATCCCATCGACTAACCACTCAATGGTCAGGTTTCCCCACCTCTGAAAAGGAATAGCAACTCTGTGACCCCCCAGTCACGATAAATCGCAGAATGCAGACTTCGAGAAGAAAAACAAATACTGACGGAGAAGCAACCGGAAGTCCATGAGACCGGACAGCCAGACGAAGGGGCATACCTCACTGAGCAAATACTAGTTAATCTCTACTTTCCAGATTAAATTATTACCATAGGAGGAAGACTTTCTCTAGATTGCAAGAACTAACTAAAGACACTCCTAATAAAATAACATGAGGACTTCCGCTTGGAACCTTCTGACATGACTGGGGTGCCTCGAAAGACCATAGAGCACTCCCTCAATGTAAATCCATCTTTGGACCCGTTCTGCCAGAAAAGAAGGACCTTTTCTCCAGAAAAAAGCGAAGCTGTCACTAATGAGGTAGCCGAATGGGTAAGAGCAGGAATAGTCCGTCCAGTCAAGTACCCAACGTATATCTCTAACCCAGTTCTAGTCAAGAAATGTGACGGATACATGGAGATGTGTATTGGATTTAAAAATTTTTGAACTCTAGCCTCCCGACAGACTATTATCCCCTGCCTAGTATTGACTTGCAGGTCGAGAGCAGTCAAGGTTTCAAGTACAAGTGTTCCCTTGAAGCCTACAAAGAGGTATCATCAAATACAGATGCAAGTAGAAGATAGGAAAAAACAGCCTTTTACACAGAGCAAAGGAACATACTGCTACATAAAGATGCCATATTGTATAAAAAATACGGTGCCCGAACCTACCAACGGTTGGTCGACTCAACTTTTCAAAACCAAATAGGAAGGAACCTAGAAGCATATGTGGATGACATGGTCATCAAAAGCAAAGATGAGAAGGATCTCCTGGCGGACATTGCAGAAACATTCGAAAATTTGAAAGCAATAAACATGAAGCTGAATCCTAAAAAATGTTCGTTTGGTGTAGAAGAAGGCAAATTTTTGGGATACATGGTCACATCGGAAGGAATCAGGGCAAACCCCAAAAAGACAAAGGCCATATCGGATCTCACTATCATCCCCAAGGAACACTTGAAGGAACATGCAAAGTCATTGAGAGAAGCTAGCTTCTTTAAATCGGATTCCTCCCAAGTAGGCCGAAAGGGCACTCCCTTTTCTTCAGACACCAACTCAAAAAATATAACAAAGGAAAACAAACATGAGTACCGATGGACCCCAGAGGCAGAAGAGGCTTTTCAGCAGATGAAGAGGTTGATAATGTCCCTTCCATCATTAACACCACCCTTTCCGAAGGAGACACTGTATGCATACCTGGCAGTGGCAAAGGAGGCCGTCTCAGCAGTACTGCTGACAGACCGAAACGGAAGACAATGCCCAGTCCAATATGTGAGCAGAACGCTAAATGATGCCGAAAAGAATTATTCCCCTCTGGAAAAGCTGGCCCTCGCTTTAGTTAACATGACGAGGAGACTAAGAAGGTATTTTGAAGCCCATCCTGTCAAGGTCATTACAGACCAACCAATAAAAAATATACTTAGCAGAGCAGAAACCTCAGGGAAGTTAGCCAAGTACGCTGTGGAGATAGGGACATACAAAATTTCATTCATACCCAGGAATGCCATAAAAGGCCAAGTCATGGCAGATTTCCTATCAGATGCTCCGGATGGAGAGGCAGAAGAAGAGTACTTTCGAATGCCCGAAGTGCCACATGAGATAGATGACACTGAAGTCTGGACACTCTTCACGGACGGAGCGGCCAGTCTGAAGGGCTCAGGAGCAGGTCTCGTGTTAATTGGACCTAGCGGTTTGGAGTATACTTATGCCCTTCGGTTGACATTTGTCAGTTACCACCACGAGACAAGTACGAAGTCCTCCTTAGCAAGGGTTACGCATTACAAGAAAAATGAAGGTGTCAGGCATAGAGGTGAAGGTAGACTCCAAACTGGTTGCTAATCAAATCAATGGGACATACGAAGCTACCAAAGAGTCAATGATCAAGTATTTGGCCAAAGCCAAGGAGTTCATCTCAGAATTCAAGACATTCTCCATCGAAAACATCCCGAGAGAAGATAATCAGAAGGCGATATTTAAGCAAGCTTCCACAGTTCTCTTTCATGCCCACCTCAAACAAAGAGATTCTAGTTGAAGTTCTCAACCGAGACGGTCAACCGACGCTAAGGAGGTGCAAACAATTGTGGAAGAGGAAGGGGAGAATTGGATGACTCCCATCATCAAATACTTAGAGGAAGGAATAGTCCCTTCGGACAAAAATGAAGCACGGTCCTTATGTTCCAAGATAAACCAATATGTGATAGAATCAGGAATACTATTCAAAAAAGGATACTTGGTCCTGATGTTGAGGTGTGTGGGACCATTACAAGAAAACTATGTAATTTGGGAAATCCACATGGGATCTTGCGGAATGCACATAGGCCCAAGAGTCATTGTTCGGGGAAAGCAATGCGGCAATGGCTTATTACTTGGCCCACGATGGCATGCTATTTAAAGAAGAGGTAGACAAGTGTGACTCATGCCAAATTCATTCCCCGGTTCCAAGACTCCCCAAGACATACATGATATCCATCATGGCTCCTTGGCCCTTTTATCAATGGGGGATGGACATCCTAGGACCATTAACACCAGCCAGAGGAGGAGCCAAGTTTGTTATTGTAGCAATTGACTATTTCACTAAGTGGATAGAAGCAAAGCCTCTAGTTAAAATAACAGGTAAAGAGGTGATCCGCTTTTGATATGGACAACATCATTTGCCTGATTTGGGCCTTCAAGGATAATTATCACAGACAATGGAGCACAGTTGGTAAATGAGCCATTCAAAGGGTGGTGCACCAGATTCAAGATCCAACAGATGAACACCTCGGTAGCTCACCCACAAGCCAATGGTCTAGTGGAAAGGGCCAATAGAAGCCTCATGGAAGGGATCAAGACCAGGCTAGGAAGGGAACGAGCCGGTTGGGTAGACGAGCTACCAAATGTGCTATGGGCTCACAGGACCTTAATACAAACAAATCAATGTAAACTCCTTTCAGTTTAACCTATGGATAGTGACGCGTCATCCCGGCCGAGATAGGAATCCCATCTTATCAAACCTTAATGATACAGGAGGAATACAATGAGGAGGAACAGCGTTTGAACCTAGACTTGTTGCGGGAAAGAAGAGAAGCAGCTGCCATACGTAAAGCCAAGTACAAAACAAAGATGGGACAGTACTATAACAAGAGGGTCCGCCCAGTGGGTTTTAGGCCTGGAGTATTTGTATATCGAAGGAATGAAGCAAGCAGGATGGAGGATGAAGGAAAGTTGGGACCAAATTGGAGGCCCAATATAGAGTCACAGAAGCATTCGAGAATGGCTCTTAACAAGTTGCAAACAATGGAGGATAAGGTGGTGCCTCGAACATGGCACGCAGTGAATTAACTCAAATGCTTACTGTAGGATTATTGTTTTATGAATTCTGTATTCGCGAATGCTAATTTCAATAATAGTATAGCCTTTCCTCCTAGTTCGAAAGGAGAAGGCAATTTTCCAATATTTGTTGCAATAATTGGACGGATGGATCGCTACCTCCAGACAAAATAAACCCCACAGACAACTAAGTCACAGGGTAAAAATGAAAAGGAAGGGCACAGCCCCTCCGGACAAAATAAATCCCACAGACAACTAAGTCACAGGGTAAAAATAAAAAGGAAGGGCATAGCCCCTCCGGAAAAAATAAATCCCACAGACAACTAAGTCACAGGGTAAAAATGAAAAGGAAGGGCACATCCCCTCCGGACAAAATAAATCCCACAGACAACTAAGTCACAGGGTAAAAATAAAAAGGAAGGGCACATCCCCTCCGGAAAAAATAAATCCCACAGACAACTAAGTCACAGGGTAAAAATGAAAAGGAAGGGCACAGCCCCTCCGGACAAAATAAATCCCACAGACAACTAAGTCACAGGGTAAAAATGATAAGGAAGGGCACAGCCCCTCCGCCCAAAATAAATCCCAGACAAGTCACAAGGCAAAGATAATAAGGAAGGGCACAGCCCCTCCGAACAAAATAGACCACAGACAACTAAGTCAAAAAAAAACGTAGAAGAAATGGGCAAAATCCCTTTCGACGAAACATATTGTACATATGGCAAGGCCTCCTCGGAGGGAATAACCCCACGGTAGCTAAATCTATATGAGAGGTAACCCATTCGAATACAAGTAGTACAAGCAGATAAGTGAGGAATCAATGGTGACAAAGGCAAATTTACAACGGTACCAAAATAAGTTAAATTATCAGACCCAAAAAGGGACATTCGTTCAAGGTTACAAACAATTCAAACTACGACCTATATATTACAAATCACAAAGCTAAGTCTTCTTAGACGGAGGAGCTTTGGAACCTCCGGAAGCATGCTTGGAAGCGGGATCTTGAGGAGAGGTTGTGTCTTTTGAACGGGCCACCTCTGCAGCCTTAACAAGTTTAGGGGCAAAGACAATACCTCCGGAACCAGCCTTGGGAGCATCCCTAGGAGGAGGGGCAGGATGAAGGGAGCATCCTTGGGAGGAGGGGCATGATGAAGTTTTAAGAGATCTTGCACCGGCTTCTCAGAGAGGTGAGAGATACGATCCACATACGAATAAGTCTTGGAAAACAACCTCTCGTACTCAGCATTCATCTTCTTATCAGAGTAAGGATCAAACCCGTTCATCCTTATCATTATCTCACGGAGCTCCTCTTCGGACCTCGCCTCAGCCAGACCTTGTCCCCATCCAGTCTGGAGTGCATAGTTGAAAGGAACAGAGAGACTTTGTTTATATTCATGGCTCTTTAGGAGACGCCCCCACCCACTGTGGAAGAGCGTTTAAGAGCATCCGGCTTCTCACTTTTTGGCTAAGGCAAGTTGGGTCCGGGATCCTCATTTTCGAGGTCTGTCTCATTGATAATCCTTTTCAGAAGAAACCAATGCAGAGTCTTTTGGAGAAGCTGCTTTCCAGGGGTCCTTTACAGCAGAGAATTGGACCTCATCAGCACTTTTCAATCGTTGCTCCAACTCTTTGATCCGAAGGGCCTGTTCGGCATTGGTAGCCATCAAACTATCCTTTTCGGCCCGAACAACAGCAAGACCCTCAGAACACTGGGCATGCTCCTCGCGGAGTTTCCTATGCCTCTCAGACAAAGTGTTGTAGAAACCTTGAACAACATCAAAGTCCTCTCGGGTCCGAACAAGATGACTCCGCGTAGTCTCAAGACTCTCTTGCAGGGCATGATGGGTGTCATAAAGAGACTCAAACTGACAAAGAGCGTGGGCCTGTGCCATAGCACCACGGGCTAAGGAGAACCAAGCTCTGTCCAAAACTATATTATTGTCCAAAAGATTCATCTTCTCTCGAACACCAGGAGGGATAAGGTTGACCATCAAATCACGACACTCCTCTGGAGTGGTCACTCGGCTCCTCTGATGAATTCCCCAAGATGGAACAAAAAGAGATGGAGGTAAAGAAGACCCAGCCTCATCGGCACCAGCACCTGTGAAACACCGCCTATTAGCAACATAGTACGAATAATAAAACACTTAAGAAAATGAAGGGGAAATGAAGGACACACCTTTCGGAAGGGGATCAGGCATAAGAGTTTCCTCTTGGGCAATAGACTTCCCATTATCCGGACGGGTTGCAGCAGTGGGGATTGACTCAGTTCCAATAGCAACCCATTCCGTAGTGTCGCTAACATGCCTATCCGGCCCCTCAAGATCAACCTCTTCATCCACATCATCATCAAAATTACCATCTCTATTACCAAGGACCCCTGAGTGTTCATCGTGATGCTCTTCACAAGGGCGAGTGGTGGTATTAGCAGAGTCATGCGCAGGAATCTCAAGCAAATTATCTCCCTGAGCCTGAGTAGGGGAAACCACATTTTCACCCCTAGAAACATCCAAAGTAACCCCCTCTATAGTCCGAAGAGGAGTAGGACAAAGGGATGTGATCAGAAGACTTTTCTTTACGTCTCTTCGAACTCCCCTCAGACCCTCCGGCACCTTCAGGATCCCTGTGCTTCTCGGCTTTTCTCTTGGCAGCAGCATACGCTTTCCTTATCCTAGTGGCCACTATCTTAGGATCTGAGGCCTCAACCCTTTGTTGTGAGTCCATTTTGCCAGGAACTTGCTCATCGTCACTAAGAGGAGTGGTAGTATGTTGAGGAATGACGTCTTGTTCGGTCAAAGCCTCCCCAGCCTCGATAGTCATTCCGGAAAGAAAAGGAAGGCGTAAATACTCCGACATGGTAACAACTACAAAAAAAAACACCAGGTGAGAAAATAAAGGAAAGAATATATACAAAGTCGCAAACAAGTAAAAAAAGGAGACAAGTGCCCTCTCATTACCATTGCCCTTCGGATCTTTGAACAAAGGACGGAACTTAGGAAATTCCCAAGTGATAGCCAACCCAGCACTAAAAAGCAATCCGCTCGGAATACCACGAATATCAATAGGCTGGTGGGTCAGAGTAATAACATCAGCCTCATCGAACCCATCTTTGGGTGCAGGGTCACTTATATCCGAATCATGATGTCTCCAGCACATAGCATCCGGAATGGCTCTTCGGTCAATAAAAAAGAAACGCCCTTTCCACTTCTTCATACAAGAGAATGTTTCGTTCAAAATCTTACCTCGAAAATCTTTACCAGCTCTTTTCTCGAATGAAAACCAATCCCCTTGTTTGCTAAGTTTATAAAAACCCAGAACAAAGTTACCGAAGGGACGATGTTAAGGCTTCGACAGTACAACTCGAATAAGGTCAATCGGGTTAAACCCAGTGGCACTAATTGGGAGATATGTACATGAAAGCGCCTAATCACAGCAAGAAGAAAGGTCGAAAAAGGTACCCTTAGCCCGGCAAACTCAAAATACTGCTCATAGAGACCAATATACTCATCAGTCAGACGGTCCATGGTCCATTCGGAAGACACAGCAACAGGGTGTAGATCCCTAGGAATTTTATATTTACGAGTAAGGGCTTTCACATCCGAAGGTTTCATGGTAGAAATATAAGAACCCATGTCACGCTTACTGGACGAAGAGGCTTCGGCTTGCGACCCCATGTCAACTCGTTCCACGTCAGACATTTTCAAAGATCCGAAGGGGAGGCAACTTACAAAGTCAAAAAGGGAAGAGAGGTATACCTGATCACAATAAAGGAAAAGACGGCTGGACGAGTCGGATAATTATCTCGCAGGCAAGGGACGTTCGGCTATGATTTTAAAATTTTTACACACGGTAAAAAATAAGTGACCATGGACTATTTATAGGCCCCAAATGGGCTTGGGTTCGTCAAATCACACACAACAGCTGTCAAGGCCCAATCATGATCGTTGATCGGAAATCACTCAACACGTGTACACACCGGATGAGGAGACGGTGAAGAGTCATAATGGTTTTTAACCCACTGTAATTATGATTTTGTCTCATACACATCAAGAAAACAAATGGATCTCAACCCCTAATAATTATGAATTTTGTTTCATACCTATCAAGACGCAAAAAAAAAAAAGGGGGGAGGAATGGGAAGAAGAGAAAAGAAGGAGGATTAGGGCAAGAAAGAAACAAGGACCAACGTCTCAGGATCCTTCCAGACGAGCACCTCAAGTATGACTTCAATAGTTTACAACTCTTAAAGCCATACTGGGGGGGACATGTCCGCGTATATGCCGGACAGGCTAAAAGCCCGAATGGGCCACACAAAGCCCAAGCGAACCACTCAAGCCCAATCGAATCATTCCAGACCAAGCAAGTTATTCAAGTCCGAAAGGGCCACAAGTGTCCGAACGGGTCATGAAGTTCCAAACGGGTACGGGACGTCAGCCTAGTAAACAACAAAGCGCTGACTTCATTCCAGAGATCTACAGGACAACGTCATCAAAGAGATAACGTCACCATAAACACAGAAAGATAGTGACTACACGATAAACTATGACGTCAACTAAAGAGATGTCACCATCTAAGACACAGGCGATAGAGACATGACGAAAGGGTCGTCACCTACATGCCAGAAACCGTACATCTCTACAGTGTTTCGACTAGTATAAATACCCCCGTATTTACTATTCAAAGCACAGCATTTACTGCACACACACACACACATTTATTACTATAGCCTCCTCGGCTCCCACATATAGCCCCTTCGGCTCATACTCACATACTTACTCTCACACCCGAGCTTGGTCCTGGGTCAACACCCGGGGCGAGTTAACGGGTATTCTTTCTTACTTTCAGGAAATTCAAGAGGATACTTCACCAAGAGTCGAGGGAACGCACCCTAAACTCAAGGTACGGTATTTTACCTTAACATTTTGGCGCCATCCGTGGGACCCGTTTATCTCATCTACCAGCTAAGAGAGAATGACGAAACCATCTGGAGGAGGGATGGACGATCGGAACGAGCGAGAAGGGACTCCCCCTCCTCTCACAAAAGAGCAAATTGAAGGGCACATTTCGGCAATAAAGTCCATAATCAAAGATTACAACCGACAGAACAAGGCTGATCCGATACGTCTGGATTTTGGAACAGACAATATACTTCTAAAAGAAGGACGTGTCGCGAGAGGAAAAGATGTCGGCGACGAAGACATAAGCAAGCCCTTCAAGAAAAAACTAAAAATACCCCTCACAAGAAGGATCATTGAGTTCGCTGGCCCGGAATATGTTATGCCTACCAACGTCACGCTGTATGATGGGTCCACTGACCCACCGACATATAAATCGTTTTTCTCGATGCAGCAAACTCAGGAGAATGTGGCCCATGCCTGATTGGGTGTCCGGATGTTTCAGTATACATTGGCCGGAAGGAGGCCAGGGGCTGGTTCGAGAGTCTTCCACTCAATAGCATCAATGAATGGTACCAACTAAGGGAAGCATTCACTACCAGATACTCAATAAGGAGGGCGTGCTATAAAGAGCCCCATGAGATCACCAAGGTGGTGAGAAGGGCTAACGAGACCCTACCGGCGTTCAAAGAAAGATGGGACAGTGGAAACGGGTCTCATCATGGGTGTTCCAGAGGTCATGAAGATTTCATCCTTCATGGATTTAATAAAATCCCCTGAACTAGCAAAATGCTTCTCAAGCAACATACCCAAAATCGTTGATGAAATGATGAGAAGGGTGGATGAATTTGTCCGAGCGGAAGAAGCATATGCCCTCACAGAACTCCCACCAGGAGAGCCGAGAGACATTCATCGTCGCCTGTCCTTGTCCGACAGACCACGAGACTTACATTAGAGGATGACCTTTCCTACCTCAAAAGAAAATGACGAGACAACCGAAAGTGCCAAGGAAGAGACTACTAGGGAAAATGTTATAAAAATTCTTACAAGTTAAGGAGACTAATTTTCAACGGTAGAAGGCATAGGGATTACAGAGCTCCCTATCCCCAAAGAGACCAAGCAAACAAAGCAGTGCCTGTACTTTCTCTGGACTCTCTGATTAAGTGTCCCAAAGAAATTTTAGCTACCGAAACCCAACTGCAATTGCCAGCACCAAGACCAGTAGCAAATCCATTGAGAACAGGCAACCCCGATAAATACTGTGACCTTATCATCCAGAAAGTGTCATCACCACAAAAGATTGCATACGTTGAGAAAACAATTAAATCGCCCTCGAATCAGAAAAGTTGAATCACTTGATGAAGGACCTGAGGACAAAGAGTAGGAAGAGTCAGGCAAAAGAAACCCCATCCCACCTCCCACCCAAGGTAATAACAACATGGTCAGAATCCTCTTCCTTCAAATGAGAAAAACGAAGGAAACCGCGAAGCAACAGAACTTGATGAACACCCCTATACACCTTCTCACCCAGGGGTCATATCAAAATGATGCATCCGAATGAACCTATAATCTAGAAAGCAAAAGTGGAAGTTTTATCTGGTGAGGCAGGTGTATGTGGAGAGGGTTCATCCGTGGAAGTCATTGTGAACATTGTTTTTGAAAACCTACCTGCTCGTGAGGTGAGGCCGGACTAAGAGAAACAAAAACGGACTTGGTGGGTTTCGTCGGCGAGGTGGCAAAACCATTGGGGAAAATCGATCTGGAAGTATGTTTCAGAAATAAAGGTCTGAGCAGAAGGATGTCCATAAAATTTTTAGTAGTCTGCGCCCCCTCTCCCCTACAACATAAATCTTGGAAGACCAGGTTTGAAAGCATCTGCTGCATGCTATCCACAGTCGACTATCCACTTAATGATCAGGTCCCTACTCCGAAAGGAATAGCAACTCTAGTGACCCGGGCAACGATAATCGCAGAGTGCAGACTTCGAGAAGGAAAGCAAATACTGACGGAGAAGCAACCGAAAACCAATGAGGCGGGACAGCCAGATGAAGGGGCAAACCTTACTGAGCAAATACTAGTCAATCCTTCCTTCCCAGATCAAATTATTACCATAGGAGGACTTTCTTCAGTTTGCAAGAACCAACTAAAGACACTCCTAATAAATAACATGGAGGTCTTCGCTTAGGAACCTTCTGACATGACCGGGGTGCCTCGAAGGATCATAGAGCACTCCCTCAATGTAAATCCGTCTTTAGAACCGTTCTGCCAGAAAAGGACCTTTTCTTCAGAAAAAAGCGAAGTTGTCACTAATGAGGTAGCCGAATGGGTAAGAGCAGGAATAGTCCGCCCGGTCAAGTACCCGACGTATATCTCTAACCCAGTTCTAGTCAAGAAATGTGATGGATCAT
>BQNB010080710.1:4323-29845 GCA_026074375.1 Tanacetum coccineum
GAGTCATTGTCTGAAGGAGGAAAGAGATAAACAAGGGGTGTATCTACCGCTTCATCATCGGACTCGAGGCTATTCATATTGGTCTCATTAGGTTGATTTGCAAAGCTGTTAAGATAGTGTTCAATACTCTCTAGGCGAGAGTCAATGAAGGCCGAAATCACATGTATTTCATGGAGCTCTTGGTCAGTTCGTGCACGCAGCGCAGCTGGTAGGGTAGGACGATTATTGGTAGGTGGTGGATTCGCGTTCTCCATGATGAAGAGTGGAATAGTCAATGAAAATTACAAACAAACACACAAAGAAAAGATAGACTACGAGAACGCTAATATGCAGAAATTAAATCTTACTTGAAAGGATTCAAGCAAGTAGAACTAAGTTAAACTATGATCAAAACCTAACTATTCCCCCACGCAGCGGCGCCAAAAACATGTTGCGGTTATCGTAAGGGACTTCTACAAGAAATTTTACAACTCCCTAGGCAGTGTACCTAACCGTTGTAGTGTATTATAGGAAAGACTCGAGGGTTGTTATCTTTTTCTAGGGGAATAGGTTAGGAAGGCTTGATCATGGTCTAACAGAATTCTAAGGGTTGAGAGAAGATTCTTTTTGTATTTTTGTATTTTATGAAAGCAGGTAAAATCATATATTTAAGAGGTTTGGTTTGTTTTAGCTATTAAACTAAATATAAACTACGCTACTGGTGATAACAATATAATAAAAGATTGTGTTTATTTAATCATGTATTACTCCCTAGATTGTTTCTCCTAGCGTTGTTGTTTTATCACACTTGTGATGATCAATTTAATTATTTTCTAATCATGAACGAATTACACGAACCCGCCTTCTATTTAATATTCCGTTAAGGCAACGCACAAGTAAGGTAGTATGAAGACTATTACAAGGCCCCTAAGAGTATATTAAATGCATTTGAAATATATTAATAGTGGATCAACCATATAAGGGGCAAGGTAGTATGAAGACTGTTACCCGATGGTATCCTTTCTACACAATCATGTTTTCCTAGACATATCAACAACGATACAGACAAAAGCTGGTTTTCTATGACCTAATTTACCCCCCCATGCTTATTCTCTTACAAAGGGTCGCAAAACTACTAAGATCTACATCCTAGGTTTTATACAATCATAAATAAACACAATAGAATGTTTAGCCAAGCATGTTAAAGATAAAGCAAGAACAATAATGAATCAAACAACACATAGACATATTTAATGATTAAGATAGTCTTACTTGATTAAAACATGAATTGAAGAGAGTACAATAGGGTTTTGAGGCCCTAAAATCGTCCCTAACAGCTGCTAAATGAACTAGGGTTCGTCCCTTTCTTTTACTCTAAAGTTACACACTTAAAACCCTAAAAACGGATTTGTATTTATAGGAAAATCGCTGCGACGACGTCGCGTGTTAATCATGACGCCGTCATGAATAGAATATTCTAGATAATGGGTTGGGTCGCACAATCTGACGCCGTCTAGAAATCTTATGATGCCGTCTTGTGATGGGTTATGACGGCGTCACATGTAATCTGTCACGTCGTCTTCAGCTTCTAAGTAGAAATTCTTAAGAGATGTTGGTGTAGGTTCGTACTCTTGTCCGTTTCTTCTCCAAATGAGCCCAAGTCAGTGTATTTCTTCCAAATGCCTCTTCCAAATGCAAAATAACCTGAAAAGGACGATTAAGTCCTATTTTGGGCATATAACACACTATTTAGGGGTTTTATTTTGAACGACCCGAAAAGTGTATAAAATGACACCTATAGCACTAAATTTTTTTAAATCCAAAATGATACACCATTACCCTCTTGACTTCACAAACTGTAGTAGGAAATAAAGCAAGAATTAAGAAAACTTGGTATAATCAAGGTCTTGTATATGAATGTCGTTGAAGAACTTTGAGAATTTTGCTTTTCTGTGACAGTTACATTTGTCTTGGAATAAGCACCACCCCCAAAATTAGGTCCCAGTGAGAATTGTTTGATTTCAATCTCAACTTTAAACTATCTGGCTAACTTACAACTCGTAATTTGTCGGCTATTGGTTGTGACCACTTGGTGACAGTACCCGGTATACTAAACTTGAAAATTGATTCAAATCCACCAAATTTGTTACTTATGCTTGCCATATTGTTGATTGTAGAAATGGTGCCAAAATGTAAATCTATTGTTCTCTATACCCGATTGCAAAAGATATAAGAAGTACAACACCTCTTGAAATTATCCACATCAACATCTGCGTGGTGACATGAGTTCACAAGTAACTCCTTAAGTGTTTAGTTTATAACCGTGAGTACTACAATGGTAAGACTCCTTTACATTAGGTAGAAATAGATTATCAATAAGTCACTATCAAGTATGTATAAGTTCAAGCAAGTCATAAATCGATAGATTGGGTTTGAAGAAAATAGGTAGAAAGTAGAAGGAAGTCTCGATGATGAAATAAGTAGACGCCTTCATAAAACCTACTTCAATGTCAAATAAGGGATACAATTCAACTAGTGATCCATTGTCATCATATTCCGAAATCCTTAGCTGTTTGTCATTTAGTGAATCTTTTTCGGACTCATTTTTATGTGTTATGTATCATGTTTGTTGTGTGTTGTTTGGTATGTCGTTAAAACTAGGTAATGTTGTTTTTGAAATTGTTGTCAACCGAAATAATCATTGTCCTAGCCAAACTTGTCATGTATTGTGTTTTATACTCGGCTCAATCAATATCGCCAAATCAATGGGAAACCACTAACCACGACATTATTCCAAATGTAATAAAAAAAACTTGGGATACTTTTGAATAGTTTGGCACAATTTATTTAAACATAAGGCCTATTTGAAAAGAACTAAGAAAAATCAGCCAAACAGAGGCTTCGTGATAAACCCGGACTGGTAGAGAATCCCATAAATGAGGGCGCAAAAACAATCTTATCCAAGCCCTACAATTTTGTGATAACCCGAGTTCATACACATACACCAGGCCCACACTTTTTGATAAAACATTGTCTAACTTTCAAACTTATATCAATCGGTCCATGTGTGTTTGAGAATATACGGCCCACTTTGAACAATTGATACACGTATATATACTCATTCCATATATTTAGGGAAATTTAACCTATATCTCACGCATAATAACCCTAATCCCTTATTCACGCAGTCACACATTCTCTCCAAAAAAAAGATAGATCTCCCTTCATCCTTCTATTTACATCTCGTAATCCCTAAGTCAAGCATACAACTCAAATCACGAACAAGTTTCTGCTTATGTAAGATGAGTACCAAACAAAACCCAACCTTATATATTCGTGTCAGCCTTGTATCTTTCTGCCATAATCTATATAACAACCATACAGTTGTTTCTCATTTCGGCTTCAAGATCCTTTTGTAGGTCTCGGGTATGGTGAAGGTTTTATGTTTTATTTACAATCAAAGCAAAGTTTGATTATAACATGATTGTTATTAATCATTCTTTATTTTTGAAAATTGAAAGAGGGGTTTTATACCTTTCACGTAGATCTATGATGAGATTTGCATTTCGTAATTTAATTGAAACACATGAATGGAAATGAATCTGAGATCAATTGTTTATTTTATTTCGAGTCGTTGTGGATTGGAGTTTGATGTGACGATGGGATTAGGTAGTATGTTAGATTTGTTGTTGAGTGTATTTGTGACGAAGGGAATAGGATAGATTGATGTGGATTGTTGATGTTGTTAATTGTTGTAATTGGTGTTGTTGTGTTTGTCCTTTCGAGTCTGTCTTTCTTCTTTCTACCTTCTGTTGACTTTTTCTTTGACCGACTCATTGAGTTGACTCAGTTTGGGTTGTGAGAACCAAACCGCCACCTCTAAACCGTCGACAAACTTTATCAAACCGCTACCAAGAAGACAAATGGACAGAGTTTTGTTTATGTAGGACCAAGATATAATCAAACCGCTACACCTGTTACAAATCGTTATGGCAAACCGTCATGGTAAACCACTATGTGTTACAATCAACAAGTACAAGTCGCTGTCAGTAATACCTTTTGTTTTCTTCCTTGAATTTGACTAACAAACAACAAGATGAGTACAATTGGTCACCAAACCGCTGCCTTGAACAAAAGAACCCATAATCTGAAAAACAACTCCTAAAAAACTTGACAATAAGCAAGAAAAATGAACTGAATAGGAGACAGATTCACACAACAAACAACAAAATTATTCTGAGGCTTTTTACCAATAAAAAGACCACGAAAATAAGCTCTAATAAGCGAACAACCCATAAAAATAAGCTGAAAAGCTATGAATAAGCTGTTAAAATATGAACACAAACACACACGAATACAATACACCCCTGGTTAGCTCTGATGCCAATTGTTAATAATAAGATATCACTTACTATATTCGATCCCGAGGTCGGGGAGGATGAAACAAATAAGACGTCATATTATTAGAGAGATAAAGTAGAGAGAAGATGTATGTATCTAGAGAGAGAAACAATAACACACACACCTTTACAAAATTAATTCTCACTCCTCCATGAAAGTATGGAGGGGGCATTTATAGGTCAAGACGAGGGAAACTATTCTAACTTAACAATTCTAGTCCTTGCGGGTCTTGCCTACTGATAACTATTGTAATTCAGTATAAGTCTATATATTTTAAGGCTAACAGACCATAATCCATGTGAGATTCCTTAAGAATAATCGGTTTATGATCAGAAATATGGCGATGAAGAATCAAACCCGACAAGTTTGGAAAAAGATCTAAAAGCCCATCAGAAACAAGAAACCGATTTAGCTTACTCATCTTATCGCATGTTTATCTGACCACATAAAAGAATACCCACCTAGAGGAACATCAATCAGTGAGAGTTAGTAATGAACGTATTGAATTTAGCCGCATTCGAAGCATAGAAAGTAAAGCCATGTTGTTCCGAGGCAAAACACACTTCATTAAAGTCTCCCATAACAATAACCTCACCATGCCAACGATTAATTATCCCCATCATGTATGCCCAAAGTTGTCTTTTATGGGGCATATCTTGGGGAGAATAAACTGACATGAACAATAATTCTGAATCAGTAGCCAACCACTTACCTTCAACACATAGGTAATGATCAGTAAAATAAATTCTCCTCTTTTGAAAGATCATTTTATCCCAAACACATAAAATACCACCTGATCTACCACACGCTGAGCTAGTAACAAAATCAAAAAGCATGTTACCCCAAAAAGCTGTCACTACAAAAACATCAAAAGAGACCATCTTAGTCTCTTGAAGAGATAAAAAGTTCACTTGATTAGAATGGCAAAGCGTTTTCACCCATTGTTTTTTCTCCTTTCCACCCAGCCCTTTAATGTTAATAGATAGACATTAAAATTATTATGATCTCCCATGCTAATGATAATTCTTTTATAGTCTTTTTTACAGCCTTTCATGCCAAAACCCATTGCTTGACCAATGCTAATAGATAATTCATTTAAAATTGTTATACCTTCCATTAATTAGTTTTGGAGATGGAGCTAAAGAGTCCACGTGGTTATGTTTGGAACCACTAGGAGACATGTTCTTAGGTACACTTTTTACGGTGCCAAGAGAGGAGATACCTTCATGAGCAACATTCTCCACAACCTCATTTCTCGATTGGTTTGAGTTCCATGGGGTAAACCTCGATGGGAATAATGGATCGCTACCACTTGCCGTTTGTTCTACATTGGTACGTTTTTTTTCTAATTCAAGAATAAGTTTCTCTAAACCAAAAGGGTCCCCGAATAGATCAAGAGAGTTCTCCACGTGAATAAAAGAGTTCTCCACGTGATCATGAAAGTTCTCCACGTAAACATAAGAGTTTTCTATGTGATCAGGAAAGTTCTCCATATGCTCAGGAGAGTTCCCCACATAAACATGAGAGTTCTCCACGTGCTCAGTAGAGATCTCCGGAGAGTTCTCCACGCGACGGTTATAAGTTCTCCTTTTTGAAACCCTAAAAAACAAACGCGAAAGGAACCTTAGAAACAGCGAGCGGATCCTTAGACGACAAAAAGGAGAAAACTAAAAGGAAAACAACGAGGATGAAACCAAAAAACAACGATCCGATCCCTATGGTTCCAAAGAAAAACTAACCTGCAAGAAACTTCATTATTGGAGAATGATCATAACGTAAAAAATTCACAATAATAGGGCCTTAGCAGGTACATTACAGATGAATGGTTATAGATCGGAAACTATTTAGGATCATGAAGTCGTGAACCGTCGTCATCATATGTAGCCTAGGGTTTATTATAGCCGGCATAATTAGCTCTCTTGATATAGTTGATAACGAATGTACTATATCAAAAAGAACATTATGAAATTATTTAATCATGATTCATAAGAGTCACCAAGTGTGGAATAGTGGGTGGCAGCTATGTCAATCGATTGGGGTTTTTTCTTGCGATCGTCAATTGCGACCAAAGGGTTTTCTTATTCTAACATATATTTTTTTCAATTTTTTTGATTTTTTTCTTACTTTTCTCCTTTCTTTATACACTTTTGCCCTGCCATCATAAATCTACTGAAATTGAAATAATAATATACATGACTTAGGATTTATATTGATATCCTTATACTTGAGTTTTTACATAACTCAATAATAAACTAACTAATGACCCTAATTAGAAGGATCAATAACCATTGAGTACATTAAGCACGTGGGGCTAATAGTTTGTCTTTCTTTCCCATTTCTTCATAAAATAAAAACCATGATTTCTAATTGTCCCAAAACTGTATACACGACCAAATGACTCGACTCAGCAACCATGTAATCAAGCAAACAATTAACTAGGATTAAACAGTTGTGTTCACAATAATGTACTAAAAATAACTACGATCAATGAGAGGATAAGGCGATTTGGGTGTAACATTTTAGTGGGGTGTAACAAATGTTCTTCAATAATAATTCGGAATCCACCAGAAAATCACGAGAACCATAAAAAAGATAGGCTAATGAGATCATCATAACTATAATAAACACAGGCTACAAACAAAGGTTATCTTAATGCCTCTTATCACTTAGTAGACAACTACTAAAAGCGCTCTTTCTACCCAATAGTTAAACCACGCGCATTAAATACATACATAGTTATCTTACCAAAATGGCTTCTTTAACTAGTCACATTTCACTAGACGTCTATGCTAATGTAATATCTTATAGCTAGTTTTCTAATGCCTAACGTGCACACCACTAACAAGAAACAATGGATTAAACTTACAAACTAGGTTTCATTTAATCATAAGCAAACACAATTGAAGTTAGCCTAACTTGTTAACAAGAAAAAAAGAAAAGCAATTAATCATCAAACACATAGACAAAATTTGAATGATTAAGGATTGAATTACTTAACTTTAAACCAACATGTGAGTATGTAAGTAAAAAAAGGCAATAAAAAGCCCTAAAATTCGTCTATAGTAGTTGCACTATGACTATCCAAAGTTCCGCTCACGGATTATGAAAATAAAGGGATGTATATACAAGAAATAGCGTGTGAAGGCGTCAGTAGGATTTTGTGACGCCGTCACCCCGTCGATCTTGACTAAGGGTTTCTTGCACCAACTTGATCCCGACGCCGCCAGGTCTTTTTGTGACGCCATCATATTAAAGTTGTGACGCCGTCATGAAATTATGGTGACATAGTCTGCACACACTGAATCGTCAGAAAACTCAACCAAAAATCATCTTTCTGGGCACTTTTGGTGACCACGTCACGATGGTGGTCGCAAAGCTAAAAAAAATTGTTTTTGCCTTTTTTTTCTTCCCGAATCGAGCCTAAGTCACATGTATTCCATTCAAGTGCTTCCCAAATGCTAATTACACATAAAGAAATGATTTAGTGCAACAATAGAGCATATTTGCATGATTCTGGGGGTTAGATGACCTTGAAAAGGTGTATAAAATGACACCTCATAAAACCTCGTGAATACACGAGACTTACAAATAGTATGGCGCATAAATAGAATATAATGAACTGTGATCTGCGGTTATACAAGTACTAATGATCCAATGAGCTCATCCTCAATGTGAATAAATAATAAAAAAACCTAAGCACTAAAAAGATCAAGAAACCAAAGAACAGACGAACTGAACCGATATCAATTAGGAACTAACTATATTATGAACCGTGTTCTGTTTTTGGATTTCTTGACTTCCAAGTTTTCAATTTTCGATATGGAATCATCTGATTCCTGGTACTTCCTCAAAGACAAATGACCTTTTTAATAGGAATTTGAAAGGATTTGTATGGGACTTTGTGCAACACTATGTTCTTAAGTTCTTTTAGTAAAGAAAATAAAGTAAGAAGTAAAAGTTTCCCACCCAATTATGACAAGGAACATTTACTTCAAAAATCAACCAAATTATCTTTACTTTTTTTATTTTCCTTTTCTTTTACTCCTTAAGTGCTACTCAAAAACACAAATTTTTTTCTTTTTCTTGACTTATACTAAAAAACACATTGTAAATGCAACTTAAAGAAGGTGATGAAGCATTAAGTGATTTTAGAGGTTTAAAACATTTATACATGTTGTTGATACTCTTGAACAAATATAAACTTATATTGTGTGTTTTTGTTTATGTTATAATGAATCATTAGTACTATTAAAATGATCTGCATCGTCGTAGACATTTTTTTGTTGTCGTAGCCTTCCATTATGAATGGGCAACAATAAAAAACAAGTTTTTTTGTACTTTCTAGTGTTTCATGTTGATTATATGCTCGGTCCTGGTTCTCTTTTTTGTTAAACTTCATGTCGTTCCTGTTGGTGATTTTGCGTCACCAATATGATTTAAGTGTAATGGATTGACTTAGTTGACCAATGTGTAATCGTGATAAATGTTCAACAAGTCGGGGTGGTGCGGAGTGCACACTTGTATGACGTTATTATGATTATCATTCGGGGGCGAAGCCCCCGAATCACGGGGGTCCGGGGGCAGCGCCCCTGGTAGCAGGGTCCAAGGGGCGGCAGCCCCTGGCAGGGTCCAAGGGGCAGAGCCCCTGGGTAGGGTAGAGAATTATGGATTTCTTATTTGGTGTAAAGTGCTATGTTAAAAACGCACTTGAAAATAAAATTCCCGGAATTATGGACTTCATTTTTGCCCGTTAATTTAACTGATTCGGTAGTTAAATAACTGCTATGGCAGTTACAACCGATATTCAGTTTGTTGGTCAGATATATATTATCAATCTGGTTCGTTTTCATAATATAACAAAAAACACATTTTCGATTCTTAATATGAGTTTTATCCGATTTGAGATTTCAATAGAACCATCGAAATACTTCAATCTGAAAGTGTTTACACGACTCTCAGATTTCTGTGATCATAAATTTTCTTACAAAGATTGAAGTATCTGTGATCATGACGACCGGAGAATCTGTAAAGGAAATGACGAGCAAGTTCGATAAGTTGGCAAAGTTTGAAGGGCAGGATTTTCGTCGCTGGCAAAAGAAGATGCACTTTCTTCTTACCACCCTGAAAGTTGTGTACATTCTGAGTACACCCAGTCCCGAATGGTCCGAGAATGAAACTTTGGAGACGACTGGGAAGAGGATGAAGTGGGAGAACGACGACTACATATGTCGTGGTCACATTCTAAATGGTATGTCTGATTCCCTATTTGATATCTATCAAAACGCTGAATCTGCAAAAACACTATGGGAGTCCCTAGAATCCAAATACATGGCAGAAGATGCTTCTGCAACGAAGTTTCTTGTGAGTAGTTTTATGAATTACAAGATGGTTGATACCAGGCCTGTCATGGAACAGTATCATGAAATGTTAAGGATTCTAGGACAGTATACCCAACACAATTTGATGATGGATGAGGCCATCTCAGTTGCAGTTATCATTGATAAGCTGCCCCATTCCTGGAAAGAATCCAAACATAGTTTGAAATATAAAAAGGAAGAGTTAAATCTGGTTCAACTCGGTAGTCATCAACGAATTGAGGAAGGATTAAGAAATCAGGAACTTGATAATAATCCTAAAGGAAAGAACCAAATTGGATCATATTCTGTCTATATGGTTGAAAGAGATGGAACCAAAAATTCCAAAAACAATAAGAACAAAAGAAAGTTCAAAAGTGGTGATGATAAATTTGCCAACAAGAAGGGTACAATGACTTGTTGGAAATGTAACAAGCCTGGTCATATGAAGAAGGATTGTCGCTCTCGTAAGGGCAAGGATGGCGCTGGTTCAAATGGGTCTAAGGATCCTGAAAAGCAACAAGGTTATAATTCTGATTTTATGCAGAATTTTTATAATGTTTTACATTATGTTTCTGTTATTTCTGATGCATTTTATGTTCAGGATGATGAAGTTGCTTGGTGGGTTGATTCGGGTGCAACAAGTCATGTTTGCAAGGATCTTCGTTGGTTTCAAGTTTGTAAATCGATTAAAGATGGATCGTTTGTAAAGATGGGAAATGTTGCAACCGAACCAATCAAAGGAATAGGGCGTGTTTTATTGACTTTCACTTCTGGAAAAACTTTATGTTTAGATAATGTATTGTATGTACCTGGGATTCGAAAGAATCTTGTTTCTGAAATTGTGTTGAATAAGTGTGGCTACAAACAAGTGTTGGAAAGTGACAAGTATATCTTGTCAAGACATGGTTTATTTGTTGGATTTGGTTATGTATGTAATGGTATGATTAGATTAAATTTGAATTATCGTTTGTTTAATGCTTTTGCTTGTATGATTACTTCTAGTCATAGCAATAGTTTAAGCAAATCTGAATTATGGCATGCTAGACTAGGACATGTTCATTACAAGAGAATGAGAGATATGTCTAAAATGAGTTTAATACCTGCTTTTGACATGACACATGAAAGTTGCAAGACTTGTATGTTAACAAAGATCACTAGACAACCATTTAAGGGTGTTAACCGGGAAAGCAAAGTATTAGATCTCATACATAGTGATTTATGTGATTTTCATGCCAATCCTTCACTAGGCAAGAATAAGTATGTCATTACTTTTATTGATGATGCTTTTAGATATTGTTATGTCTATCTATTGCATGCTAAACATGAAGCTCTAAATAAATTTAAAATTTATAAACAAGAAGTAGAACTTCAAAGATAAGATTTGATAAAAGTATTGTGTACTGATAGAGGTGGTGAGTATTATGATCCAGTGTATTTCCAATCAACCGGTATAATACATCAAACCACAACTCCTTACATACCACAACAGAATGGGGTGGCTGAAAGGAAGAATAGGACTTTAAAGGAAATGGTGAATTCCATGTTATCCTATTCCAGACTAAGTGAAGGGTTTTAGGGTCAGGCTATGTTGACAGTCTGTTATATTTTGAATAGAACTCCAAACAAAAATAGTAAACAAACCCCTTATGAAATTTGGACCAAGAAGGTACCAAATTTGACTTATTTGAGGGTTTGGGGCTGTAGAGCGGTTGTAAGGCTAACTGAACCCAAAATAAAAAATCTAATTGAGAAAGGTATAGATTGTATCTTCATTGGTTATGCTGCATTCCAAGTGTTATAGGTTTTATGTTATAGAACCTAATGATTATGTGTCGGTGAACTGTATAATAGAGTCAAGAGATGTTATATTTGATGAAGAACGATTTACGTCTATACCTAGACCAAGAGGTATGATTCAGCCATCTTTAAGTAAGACAGCTAAAGATGAGGTTGAAGGTACTGATGATGTACCTGGTTCATATGTTCCTATAAAAAGCACTAGAACGAGAAAAGCTAAGTCTTTTGGGTCTGATTTTCAACTTTATTTGGTTGAAGGAACAAGAGATAAGACTTTATCTCAATGTGAATATTGTTTCATTATTGAGGAGGATCCAAGGACCCTAAGTAAAGCAATGGCTTCTAGGGATGTTACTTTTTGGAAAGAAGCAATCCAAAGTGAGATTGATTCCATCATGCATAATGATACTTGGGAATTAACTGATTTGCCTCCTGGATGCAAAGCATTAGGATGTAAATGGATCCTAAAAATGAAGATGAAAGTTGATGGAAGCATAGATAAATATAAAGCCAGATTGGTTATCTAAGGCTTTAGACAAAAGGAGGGAATTAACTTCTTTGATACTTATGCTCTTGTTGCTAGGATTTCCACTATTAGATTGTTGTTGGCTCTTGCAGCTATACATGATCTTGTTATTCACCAAATGGATGTAAAAACTACATTCTTAAATGGTGATTTAGATGAGGAAATTTACATGAAACAACCTGAAGGGTTTGTGGTGCCTAGACATGAAAGCAAGGTATGTAAATTAAAGAAATCATTGTATGGTCTGAAACAAGCACTATTACAAAAAAGGCCATAGAAACTGGTCAAAATAGCCTATAAAAAGTGGTTTTGGAACCACTCTCCGAGGGGGGGTATCTCCATGATCGAAACATATGAAAACCGGTTATCCAACCAGTCTCTATAAGAAGAATCGACACCGGTTCTCTCCTTAAGAAATGGTCTCCTTAACAATTGGTCTCCATACTGGTTCTCCCGAAACATGTCTTTATAACAACATCCAACCGGTCTTTATATAGATTAAAAAGATATGTTTTTATCTCAAAACCTGTCTTTTTTTTAATCATTTTAAAAAAAAAAATTGGAATTCTTTAATAAATTCCAAAATTTACAAATTTAACCCACCAAAATAAAGAAATATAAATACAGCAAATATATATAAACTGAGTTAGATGGACCAATAATGTCAAAATCAACAAAATAAAGTAAATAAAGACAACTTTCATTTAAGCTTAACATAAAACAAATACAAAATTCAAATCAAATTAAATTACTAGAATTCAACAAATAACTATAAAGAAAAACACTAGAATTCAATTTAATTATCTAGGTCTAATCTCGCCACAATGTAAACCATGTGCCAATGATCGCGTTCAACTCTTTTTACTCCACAATGTAAACCATGGCTGATTGAATCAAGATGGTTGATCATTTTCAGTATGCTATGTAGCATAATTATACCTGAAAAAGTTAAATTCAATATAGTAAAGAAAATAGCAAAATCTAAAAAAAATCTTATATTATTCATAACTAAGAAATGGCACCAAACCTACCAGCATAAGAAGCTTGTTTGCTCTACCAGAAATAGCAGCAAGACCATCATACTGTTGTAGGTCAAAGTCATTGAGAGCGGATGTAAGATACTCCCCTGCTCGGGTTGACTTTTTATTGTCTTGTTCAAGCTTGACCAAAGCAAGAGTGGCATCGGTATTTTTTTGGCAGAAAAAGGTAAAACATCCAATGTATGTTCTTTATTATTACTGTCAAGCCAATAAACTAATGTCACCCTGAGTTGGATCTTTGGGTGATGATCCGAATGCCCAAGAAAATAAAACAACAAATGAAGAATCCGTCACGCGCTGAGAAAACCTCACTCTCAAACCTCCGTGCATAGCTTATGAGGTTAAGTTATTCACATTGTTTACCTTTTTATATAAATAATGCCATGTAAGTATTTCCAAAGTTTACCTTTTTATTACCATCATTTGTAGCCCTATGAGGTTCATCCATACAAATCAGTCATTGTGCCACAATGCGCCTGTCCGTCTCCCTTTGAAGGTTCTTCCTTTTCGAAGCAATTGCATCGATCTCATGAATAAATGCTTTCGTGAAGAGCTCGCATATATTATCTTCTGATTCACCTGATATGCCATGATAGTATGTATCAGTTACAGTTATTGTTGCAAACTGATTATATTAGGTTATTCAGGTTAGCTAATAATATAGTCAATATATCCTTATGGCATGAATGTATGATGAAACAATTACATGAGTGTTTATACATGACCAACTATATCTATTATATCAGAAGGTGTCAATTAACAGGGGATTTTGTACCGAATTGGACCTTATCCAAACATGAACCATAAACCTAAGGTTTTAAAGTTTCAATTTCCAAAATCTTTAAAGGACCCAATAAGTAAGCAATTAGCTGAGTAAAATACTTAAGCAATACCGGACAGTAAGAGAGTTTAAAGGTTTTATTGCAAATAAACAATTCGTTCTGTATTTAATTATCTACTTACCCACGCACGCTCTTTGACATGCGATGCAACTTAAGGTTCGTCTATTGAATGAAGCGGGATCTCATATTCACCCACCTTTCTTTTACCATATAAAAATACAGCCCCAACACCACACCTGCACAAGTGAAGTTACATATGTGCCCATTACCATCATTACAACTAAAAAATGAAAGAGCTAAATTCATCTAGTATAATCATATTTTGCAAAATTAATGGAAGTTACCCTAAATTCAATAAAACATGTGAAAAGTTTACATGAATTACCAGAAGTCGGGTACTTGGAGAGGACCTCGGCTTCAGCCTTTTTTTCCCAGTGAAATAACCATCCGTATGTAGAAATGACGGAACATAATAGTCATGGACCGAGATCAAGACAAACTTGGGAATACCTGCATAAAAGAAAAACATGTTGAGGTGTGTGTTTCTAGTCTCATTTGAGGTACTTATATGCTTATTGTATTAAGAACGAGGGGGCATATCGCCTGCGCGTTGCGGCGGGGCTACCTTAGTCTCGAAAGGTAAGAACCCTGCTACATACATTTTAAATAACCACTGCATATGTATATGATAAAATGTTGATTTATAGCTCATTCCATTCCTACAGGCCAACAAAAAATGATAACAATATTTTAATGATCCATTCCCATACCATGTCCATTTCATTCCAGCCAACCAAACGGGCTACGGCATTTTATACAATACCACCCATAAACTCTATAAGATTGTGTTTTGGATTCATATAAGGCAACGTAATATTTACCCGACGCAGACATTAATAAATTTCTGGGTATCTGGAGCCAAAGGAGCACCACCGCAGAGCATGAATCGGATGTCTCCTCCAAGTACAGAACGAATCTTCTTAAAAATGATGGCATCCCACAATAGCTTCTCTACCCCCCATGCGCCTAGCCAACTTCCGTCTACTGCTAGCAAACGTGTTTGGAAAGCAATGTTGAAAAGTTTCTTGGCTAAACCTCCCTTTTTTTCAACCTACAGTATTTCAATAGTAATAAGAAGTGATACGATAAAGTTAGATGTAAATTCTTTAGTTGAAAGTCTAATACAGACCTTTTTTACTATTCCATCTCATACACGATCCAAAATAGCCGGAACAGAGGCCATTAAAGTTGGTTTCAACATAGAAGCATCTCCCATGGTTCCTTTCTTAATTTTGTTCGATGTGTCTGTTAAAGTAGGTGTTGAACATCATGAACAGCACAACACCAGCATCTATAAAGGACATATTTCAGGAGCCATTCAGCCCATTTACTTAGTAATGGGTTGATCCCACTTATGATTTATCTCAAACACACTAAATGGGTCAGCTAAAAGTAGTTAGCTACAGAGGAACGGGCTAAATAGGCCGAGCATGTCAAATGGGTCAAACAAAGTAAAAGTTGTTCAAAGTTTATTATTAATGCATAAACCCTCCTAAAAATTTATGATCATAATCAACTACGTCACATAATTAAGAATTTTTTTAGTGAATTGAAAGAGAAGTGTTTGTCGGTCAACCCACCCGACTGCAAAACTTGTACTACAAATAACGCCGTTCCATCACGTACCTGTTTTTAAAACGTTACCTAAACCGTGAACCACCCATGTTGCTACTTCTAGAATTTATGCATGAAATTACCTCAGCAATCATCTGCAAAACACACAAACACATAAGAGGTGGTATGAGTAAATTAATAGCATAAAAAAATGAAAAAAGAAAAAACACAATGCTATTATCAATCTCAACCGCAACCATCGGCACTTAATGATGCGAATATTGCAAGCACCTCCTTACTTCAATCGACCGTGAGTAATTAGTTTTAGAACTTCTTTAATTATAGTTTAACTCTCTGAAGTCATTGTTTAACCCATTTAAAACAAATTTTTAAAACTTTTATCCTTTCAATACAATTGCTTGTAGATTCATTACAACTTGACCATAGTGCATATCAGAATCTTGATTCCATGATTGTTCCTTGTTGTGGAGAGCTAAAGGAACTCAAGGGTCGACACTATGATAAGATTGCAAAGATCACAGAGAATGCGGGAAAAACCCTCCTGAATGACAAATTGACTACATGGTAACTGTTTCAACAATTCCAACCTCAAGTTTCAATATACCATTGAATTTTGCGTGAATAATACTCTAGTGACACTTGCTCGCAAAGCATTTTACTTGAAAAGCGTGAAACCACCTAGCATAATCAGTCAATCCTGTAGCAAATTACGTGCTAGTTGATAATTCTATGCTAAATTATTTAGTCACAATTTTACGTGAGCTAATTAAAAGATTCCTTCCTAATTATAACTTAAGGACCCACTTTTTACTTCTATAGTGGGTTTGTGTTTATGAGTGTAAAAGCAAATTGTAACATCCAATTTCCAGTAACAAAACAAACCTAAAAGCTCATGACCCCCAAAAAAAGTTTAGGTCAAATCAAATTATACCTGAACATAAAATTAGAATTGAAGAATAACATCCCAAACAGATAATTAAATTAGAACATACCTTTAATTTATAATCTTACCGAATAATTAAAACCTATCAAAATCTGCATATACATTATGAGATCCCCAAACGCCCAAATTTTTTTCTCAAACATGGGGTGGTGGTGAAGAATAAGCCGTCAAGCTTGGATAGATGAGATATGGGGGCGGTGGATTTGAGAATCTGCTCACTAAAATGTGAGGAAAAAGGCTGGAAAACCAAACTGACATAATCCCTCATAAGCCCATTCTATTTTGTCGCCACCCGTAACAGGGATTAGGAGTATGATAATAAACAATAAGCTTACCTCAAATTTATTGAAAGTATGCTTAATAGCAAATGATAAACATGTTGTGCCATTTAAGGAACTCTAGCAGATGCAGTTGCAAATGGGCGTGTTTGAGGAACATATTAGAAAATATATATAACAAACAACTCGTATGTCTTTTATGTGACAACAAAACAATACATATAAGTCATAGTAAAATATCCCTATGAGAACTGAAAGAAAAAAACTCCATTGTTAATTAGCACTGATTCATACCTTCTTTTCAGATTCATTATGTGCAAATCTTTGATGTGGAATATATGCACCATTCTTTTCTCTTGTTGCTCGAAGATCTGATTACCACACAGGCTATCTACATTCCTTTGATTGACTGCCATATAACATAAACTACAAATAATGAGTTTCATCAATCTATATCATCTACTAACACTTATATTGAAGAAATAAACACATGAATATGATTCCCCCAATTTTTATCTAGGGTTTTGCTAAAATACAATTAAATTGAACATAATCAAACAAAAATATATTATAATTGAATCGACACAAAATATTTGTAATAAGTAACTAACAAATCAAAACCCTAAATATATTATAATTGAATCGTTACTTACCAATTGTTCATGTAAACAACATAGAAATCAGTCGCACGGAACGATTTTGAATATGGTTGAATCAAAGGTTTTTGAGATATAAACCAAAAAGTAGGAAAGAGGAGTATTGAAATAAATTGTACAGAGGAAGATTGAAACTGATTTGGAATTGATTGATACCGATTAAAGTGGGAAAGAGGAAGATTGAAATTGATTTGTAACATAAACAAATAGACACGTTGTTACCTACACACCAGTGTCTTTAATTGTGCAAAAAAACTAGTTGTTTTATAAAAAATGGTGTCCATAACATAAACACATAGAGACATGTTATTACATATACACAAGTGTCTTTAATTGTGTAAAAAGAGTGGTTTGCACCCAAAAAACCAATTTTTATACAATTTCTATTATGAAAATTGATTTAATTCCATTTATTCCCTTCCCACTATTTTTTGTCATAGAGATAGGGTTTTACATAACCGATCTTTTTGAGGGGGTGTTTTTAGCCTTTTTTGTAGTAGTGTTTCTTGATTCAAACCCTTCAAAATCTTTAATCTTTTTGTGTTTTTATTGTTTGTATTGTTTTTAAAGAGACAGGAGGAGGAGGATCTGATTTTTAGATTGAGAATGATGTATGAGAGAAATGGTTTTGCATGTATCATAAGTGGTTTAGTGGTTTTGAGTTAATGAGGAAGTGAAAGTTTGCCAAGTGTTGTAGGTTTGTGAATCCCCTTGGGCGGCACCAACCACATACGAGGGGGGGGGGGATGGGAGGGAGGTTTTCATATTATTTTATTTGTTTATTCAAATAGAGTGTAAGCATGTGTTTAAATTATGTAAGTTTAATGTCATAAATTTGTGTACATTCGGTAAAAATACGGTAAAAGTGTGTAATAACATTAACTTTTGAGATAGTTTATGATTTTGTTAATTTTTGATTTCCCATGTGTTTTGAAATTGATATAATGTTATTTGAGCTTATCGTTGGTCTTTAGGACCGTTAACTAGGATCGTTAGGTCAAAGGTGCGCTCGTATAACTAGGGTTCCTAAGAAAATAAGCATTAAACGCTAAAAATACTATGACGATATAAAAGTGACTCCATAAATAATTAAAAGAGTCAAATATCATACGTTTGCTATCGGTTACAAACCTCAAAAATAAACAGTTGTCACAATTTTGCATAATCAATCGGTTTATCATCATGTTCTTTTTGTTTTTCTTTCATTTTTAACCGACTCTCTTCAGCATGTATCAGTGTTTCATCAGAATCAGACACATATATAGGTTCAATTCATTAAACTAACACATTTGCATCTTACAACATAGGTTGTTTCCATCGAGCTTGACGAAGATACAAAGGATTTTAATAATCTAGAGCTGTTTTGTGAGTATTGTTATAAATTCTTTGAGGTTTGGTTAACATGTGGATTGTTTGAATAGTTTGATCTATTTTTCAAACAATGTTTTCAAGTGCATTCTTTTTCTTTTCCAAAACTAAGATTTCATCAATGTACTTATCTTGTTTATGAGATGACTCCTTTTTTAAAGTTTCAAAGTTGTTTTTCAAAGAGGAATGCATTTTAGATAGAATTTCAAATTGTTATTTTTAACGTAATGACTTGTTTTTTAAAAGCTTCTACTTTTTTTATTACGATCAACAATTATGCCTCGCATTAGAGAATCTAAATGTTGTAGTTCTGTGAAAAAATGTTTAGACTTTTTTCTTTTTTCTAAAACTTTGACTTTTTCTTTGTATCATTCAAGATCACTAGATAATGATTCATTCATACTTTTGGCCTCTTAGTTTACCGTGTTGCATCATTCTACTTGACTTTGCATTTGTTCAATTACAGAAAATATCATAGCATTATCTTGTTCAGAAGGAGGAACACTTTGAGCAGCATCATTCTGAAAAGTGGTCATATATTCAACATAGGATATAGCAGTGCTGTTACTCGTAAGTTCATCGTATCAGTCATTATTGGAAAATAAGTGTTCATAATATTTCGTCTCTTAAACAACAAGATTAAGCATATCAATCTCATGATAAGTGTTGTAATGTGGTACCTTTAGAAGTATGCCTGAATCATAAGTTGGACCAACAACATCTCCATTGACTGAACCTATATGAGAAAGTCTTGCCATAAATATCACACGAGCAACAAACCTGCTTCATCACAATTTGAATCAAATGCATATACATGATTTGCCTTAAAGATTGATGTAGTTTGTAGCTGAAGACCATCACAGTCTAAATCTAAATCTTCTAATCCATCATCTAAAAAATCTTGTTGCTCTTACTGTAAAATAACCCGAGCTTCTTGTGCTTGAGCCAATAACATATTCTCCTTAATCTATTCTAAATCCTTCACCCTTTTCTTTGTAGCACACTACTTAACAATATGACCTTCACCCTTGCAATTGTAATACTTGATTACCCTTTGTTGACTTGCCTTTTATTATCCAATATAACCTTTGTTCCTGTAGCTTTCCACTTTCCAATGTTAACCCCGTAACTCTAAGACTGTTGTCCTTGAAATTTTGAACCGTAACTCTGCCATCTTGATTAGTTTCTTGACTTCTTGGATTAGACAAAGCTCTAAGTTGGTTGTTTGTTGGTGGAAATATTGAGTGTGGAAACTAGAAGGGGGGGTTGAATAGTTTACAAGTTCATTTTATGTTTTAAAAGTTTTCTTTCAAAATACTTAGATTCGAGTAGTATGTTAAACCAATCAACAATATGAATCAACAATGTAAATATCATGGTATACTGCCAATGGTTTCTGACAGAGATGTATTATGTGAGAAAGTTGAAACCACAGGGATGTATTTTGCAGTTTACTCAAAATCAAAAATATAACTTGCATTACCTATACTAAAGATAAATAGGGTTTTGGGTGTGGATGAATACAAAAGATAAACATATTAGTCAAACTCTCATTTTACATTCACACGTTATCTTCCTTTCTTATCTTCTCTCTACCTCATCTTTACATTTAGTTTTCTTTCCCACTTCATTTACTCCATCAAATGGCAATGGATTATACGTCATTGCATATTCTCGGTATTATGTTTACTCCGTTATAACACAGCGATATTTATAATTATGAGTTGAGTTATTTTAGAAACTACTTTTCTCCCATAAACTGAGGGACAACCCTTAGCCGTTGATCACACACAACAAGATCAAATGATAAAAAACACGGAGGGGCCATTATTGCACAATTTTGAAACATCACACAGGGACTAAAAATATAAATATTGAAAAATAACCACCTACCTTTCGATAACCCATCATAACTCAAAATACTCTCTCATCAATCAAAAACCCCAAATTCTCTCTCTGAAACCCTAGAAATTAAAATCAACAAATAACCGCCATTAAAAAGCTTAATAATAAAAAAAACATAGAAATGAAGAAAGCGAAGAACACAGAGAGTCTGATCTTGGAGATACATCAACGCCGGAAAAACAACCGGAAGAAAATATGGAAGATGGTACGGTTTTTAATGCTTTATTTTTAATTTATTTAACTTTCTAGTGTGATTTTATGCTTATTTCTGAATTTTAGATGCGTTTTAGATAGTTTTTTCTGTTTTTATGCTTATTTCTTTGATATTCGGATGATTTTGTGCTTATTTCTTTTATAATTGTTTATAAGATGATATTTGTTAATTTTAGTGATTATTGATGAATTATTGAGATGTTTGGATGATTTTATGCTTATTTATGTAACTTATTTGTTATTTAGCATTATTGATGGATTATTGATTTAAATAAGAGATTAGAGTTTGCATTTGTTCTGGATTTGCATAATTTAGTGATTGATATGAAGTTTATCACCAGTGATAAAGTATTTAAGAAGCAGTGTTAGATAATAGTATTGATACGTAGTTTATCAACAGTGATATATGTAATTTAAATCATAGACTAGTATATCTGCAGTTATGTTCTGTAGTTTTTGTTTTACATGAAACATAAGATTTTTGCTTTTCAAAAAAATGTAGAAGGTGATATTTATAAGGATCTGGGTGTAATAGAAGCTATCAACGGTTAGTTTCTCAAAAAAAAATCTTTTAAACGTTACAATTTCATACATAATGTTATTATCTAAAAAAACAATTGTATTGCAGTCATAGAAACAAATCCTTTTGTAAATGTTTGGATGATTTTGTGCTTATTTATGTAACTTATTTGATATTTAGCACTATTGATGAATTATTGAGTTATATGATACATTAGAGTATTTGAATGATTAAGAGATTGTTATGTAGTTTATCCTCGAAGCTGACGCGTCAGTCCTCTCTTATTGCCTTATTTGCACCGGCGTAAGGAAGTTAAGTCAAGTATAGTATAGTGTGGCTTATGGTTCTAGTGATATAGTTTTTAAAAAGCGGCCTTATATAATAGTATCAATATGTACTTTATCAACAGTGATATAAGTAGTTTAATTGATTGTTTATTGTTAGTATATCTGCAGTGATGCTCTGTATTTTTTTTACATGAACAATAATATTTTGCTTTTTGAAAAAAATGTAGATGATGATATTTATAAGGATCTGGCTACGGTAGAAGCTTTAAACGGTTAGTCTCTCCTAATAAAGCTTTTAAACATTAGAATTTAATACGTAGTGTAAATATACAAATAACACTTGTAACTGCAGTTGTAACATCAAACAATTTTTGCAACCCATCTACAGAGATTGATAAAAGCAAAGGTACATTTTAATATATGAGCGTCTGTAATTTAGAAATATAAACTGTGATAAAATCTGTTTGTATGTGAAATACATGTTTAAATGTTCATACTCTGCATATCTTAGATATAATAAACATATATATGCAGCATACTAGTCAAGCTTACTTGCAATATCAAATTTTGATGTCATATATGTTTTGCTTGCTTGCAATATCACTATTGATATCACATTTGATAAACTGAAAGTAGCATACTTGTTATGCTTTCTTGCAATATCACATTTGATGTCATATCTGTTTTGTTTGCTTGCAATATCACAAATGATATCACAATTGATAAGGTGTAACGTAGCATACTTGTTCTGACTATGCATGATATCATATTTGACATGACAGAAGGGATTGAATGTTATAAACTGTATGAAGCATGCATACTCAGTTGTTGATTCACATAAGATATATAGATAAAAAGTGATCTATTAATAAACTAACATAAAATTTTATTTATGCAGATTTGAATACAAAATTGAATACTATGAAGACACAAAACAGGAAAAAATCTATTGCAAAAAAATTGAAGACAAATGAAGACGTACAGAAACAAAAAGAAACACCATCGCCGTTAAAAGAAACAACAACTGAAAGTACACCGACAAGAAGAACAAAAGCCAATGCAGCAAGAGGATTACATCTACAAAACACACCACCAAGTGAAAATCTTCCGACAACACCACAAACAGAAACAATGAATGTTCAAAACACAAGAATCTTATCACCAGTTATACAAAATGATTCTACAAAAACACCAGAAGCAAAAGCAGTTAAGATAAAGGATAAAATTGGAAAGAATTCTGAGACAAAAGTTGCTAGAGGTAAGAAAAAAACAGCAGATGAGGGTGGAAAAAAAAGAAAAAGAACAGAAATAGAATCTCCGGGACAAAGAACAAGACAATCTGCAAAAAAGCAACAAGTACAGAAGAAGGAAAAAGAACAAGTCAACAAAAGGAAGAGGGATGAAAAAGCAAAAAAAGAAGAACAAGTGAAGAAGAAGATGGTTAAACTAAAAGGAAAGAAGGTAGAAGATGATGATGAGGATTTTGTTGTAGAAGAGCAACATGATGAAGAAGATGATAACAAAAACTTTGAGTCGAAATTCAAATCATTAAGGGCAAGAACGACTGTTCTACCACTATACGATGCAACAGAATATTTATCGCCCGAAAGGAAAAGCAAGATAAGAGAGATGGGCTTTGCATCTATGTTGGATTTCCCATTTCAAAAGATACCCGGCAAGTTACCATATTTTGTACTCAAGAACTTGAATACAGAAAAAATGGAAGTTTCATTGCCAACTGGATCCAAAATCAAAATTACACCAAAAAAAATCTGGGAAGTGTTGGGTATCCCAATGGGAAAAAAAACTCGAGTCTGACTCTCCAAGAGACTTCAACGATGAATTCTTAACTGCTTTCAAGAAACAGTTTGAGGGTAAGAAGTATCCAACAACAACAGATTTATCGAAGCTGATTCAAAGAACAACAAACATTGATTTTATGTTCCAAATCAACTACTTGATGCTATTTGCAAACTGCATGATCAACTGCGATAATACCTCAAGGCTGAAATACTATGTCATAAAGAACATAAAATCATCTGATATCATCAGTGATTTCGATTGGTGCAGCTTTATATGGGATCATATAAAAACAAGCAAGATTGGCTGGGATGATAGGACAGTACAAAACTGGTACTATGGTCCAAATACAGTGTTAATGGTAAGGTTAAACTTCACCTTTTAATATCCACATTAAAATAAAAGAAAAATGAAAACATATTTTAATTCATTTTGTGTTTGATTTAATAACAGCTCATTTACTTGCATTATACTAAATGTGATGGTATGGTGACGATTACACGAAAATGGCCGGCAACCAGAAACTGGACCAGCAAGGATGCAACTGATAGGGAAATGTTTAAGATGAGTCAAGGAAAGTTTGGATTGGTGGATGTTATTGAAGAAATTGAAGAAACTGAGAATGAATTAGAGGTTGAGAAACGAAAATTGAAAGAGGTCAGTTAGTTATAAAAAATATATTTATTAAAATATCACAAGTGATAATATGTAGAGGTTAGTTACTTGTAAAAAATTAAGAGGTAAGTTACTTAAAATATCACAATTGATAACGTATAGAGATACTACTATGTATGATATATCACTAGTGATAAATGCTTGTTTGGTTTTGTAACATCCGGCAATTTTCGAGACTTTAAATGTCTATGTTACCTTTTGACATTTTGGGTCCGATTCGATTTTTTTAACATTTGGACTTTTTACCGCCGCATAAAAACAATTGCCGCGTAGCCTGTAAATTTCAAAACATATTTAAATAATAAATCATAATTATTATTATTTATCTCTCATTTATAAACTAAACATTTGCTTGGTTTCTGAGACTTTCAAATTACATGACAAGGGATACACTATTAAAGAATATAACAATAGTGTTACTTCCTAATACTACTTGCCATCATTGCTATTCCTAGCACTATTTGAGAATATATATTATTCCTAATACTATTCCTAGCACCATTTGAGAATATATACTATTCCTAATACTATTCATAATACTATTCCTAATACTATGTCCTTATTGCTTCTTATTGCTTAATATTCATTGTTGGATATCTGTTCTTAAAATTCTTAGCTTATTTCAGTTGGAATCATGCTTTAAAATTGATTTTGAAAACTTAAAGGAGTGTTTGGGTTAATAGCCAAAATGGGTCAAAAAGGGTGTAAAACTACTTTGGGTCACTAAGCCAACTTTAACACTCTATATTAAGTTAATTTAATTAGTTTTTAAAGTTTTTAAAGTGTAAATTCAAGTTTTAAGGTGTCCTGCACAAATCCTTTAAAACTGTGGTTTTGGAATTTGTTAAAACTGCCTCTATTGGGTTTTTGTTCAAAAAGTTGTGTTGAGTTTTGTTTATGTTTCATTTTAGAGTCTAAATTGCAGTATTAAAAGAATTGGTTAAGTGTGCTTGTGTATTGTGCAATTGGTACAAAATCTGTCAAGCATTTTTCAGTTGTTAGAGTTTTAAAAAGTCATTTTTCAATTACAAATTTATCTTAGTTAATGTTAATTTTAGAAATTAAATTTTTTTGCATAAGTAGCTTGTAGTCCATATTTGATCTGTTTCAGCTTATTTTGTATTTTGAACCTATTTTAGATAGCTTATTTAGGTCTGCAAAAAGCTCATTTGTCTTTTAAAAGAAAACCAAAAAGTGTGCAATCTGCTTAAAATAGCTTTTTCATTTGGCTTTTTCATGGCTTATATGTGTTTTAAACTACTTTTTCTTTGTTGATTCTTGTAGCTTATAGGATAAGCTT
>BQNB010080711.1:11592-29845 GCA_026074375.1 Tanacetum coccineum
TGAATTTCGCAATGTTTTTTTTAAATGTATTGTAGTTTGTATTTTTAATTTGTGTGAAATAAATTATGTTTGTGTGAAAAAAATTGAAAGAAAAAAAAATAGTTAGTGGTGAGACCCAAGTGAAGAGGTGAAGGTGTGTTATGAGTGAATGAGTATTTTTGAGTGGGAGTGAAAAGCTGATGTGACATCCTGTGAGGCCCGTTTTGTTTTGTGGCTTAAGCCACCATACCCTACCCTCTTAGTTGCTTGTTGACCGGTAAAAATTATAATTACATATAGTCTACTTTAGCTAATATATTTAAAAATCAAGCGATTAACCACTGCACCCCAACATGTTCATTTGTTGAATTTGAGTTAAGTAATCACAAAAGATGTTTTGAGTCTGAATCTGACTACCACATTTTACTGGTAAGAGGTGGTTACAAAGTCTGAATCTGAATGAAATAATGTTGTTTGTTTTTGTATAATTGTCTGAATGATTTTGATTATCCGTTCTTTTAAGTATATATTAAAAAATAGCAATACGATGAATAAATAACTTGTGTAAAACATTAAATAAAATATTTTTATCTTAAATTTAGCACAATAATAAACCATTACATAAATTATCGGGTCGAGTTTATTGAATGATTTTAATTTTATTCGGGTTATTCGTGTCAACACGTGTAACCCGAGTACTAAATAGGATCGAGTATCAGGTTAGAATTTTTTTTAACTCGGGTTAGAGTCGATCCGATTGATCCGAATAAATATTTGTTTAATATAATTTTTTTTTTAAACGAGTATATAATAGACAATTTTATTACATATTACTCATATTCAGGTTGACCCAAACCCGAATGGACCCAGCCTGAGTTGACCCAAACCGATTTAACCCGAATCTGACTAACCCGAATTCAAATCGAATCAAAGCTGCGTATGAAATTTTTAGCCTTGACCCGATTCGAATTGACCCGACCCAACAACTCAAACCTTACTTTATCACTAAATATTATAACGTGTATATTTGTACTATATAGTACAGTAGTAATTACAAACATTAAATAGTCGCGTACTTTCTTAAATGTGCCCATATGGTACGTGTACTAAAAAAATTGCCCATATGGTACATCAACTTTCAATTTCGTGCCCATATGGTCACTTTTTTACCGACTACCGGTTAAACCGGCTAAATTTGTTCCAAAAACTGACGTGGCATTTTATTAATAAATTATAATGTATTTGTTATTAAACACACATTAAATAGTTATCTACTTTCTCAAATGTACTAATATGGTACGTGTACTAAAAATGCTACGTTTTTTTTACGTTTTCGTCCGATTTCTTACGTTTTCGTCTGGTTTTATACTTTACGTTTTCGTTCATTTTTTTACGTTTTCGCCCTTTTTTTTACGTTTTCGTTAGATTTCTTACGTTTTCGTCTTTTTTTTACGTTTTTGTCCAATTTCTTACGTTTTCGTCAGTTTTTTACGTTTTCGTCCATTTTTTACGTTTTCGTGTTCTCGTCTGTTTTCTTACGTTTCCGTCTGGTTTTATACTTTACGTTTTCGTTCGTTTTTTTACGTTTTCGTCCATTTTTTACGTTTTCGTCCAATTTCTTACATTTTCGTTCGTTTTTTACGTTTTCGTTCGTTTTTTACATTTTCGTCCGTTTTTTACATTTTCGTGTTCTCGTCTGTTTTCTTACGTTTTCGTTCATTTTCATCTTTTTTTTACGTTTTTCTATGTTTTTTAAATTGAATAAAGACGTATAAAACGTAAGAAAACAAAGAAAGAATGTTCATAACAAATAGAAACGGTCCAAAATGAAGAAGACAACAGACGGAAAACATAAGAAAAAACGTTAGAAACGAACAAAAATACGTAAGAAACGGTCGAAGACGTAAAATAGACGAAAAATATAAAAAAACGAACGAAAACGTAAAAAAACGGACGAAAACATAAAAAAATGGACGAAAACGTAAGAAATCGAAGAAACCGTAAAAAAATGAACGAAAACATAAAAAACGGATGAAGAACGTAAGAAATCAGACAAAAACGTAAAAAAACAGACGGCAATGTAAGAAATCAGACGAAAACGTAAGAAATCGGACAAAAACGGAAAAAACGTAAGAAATCAGACGAAGACGTAAAAAACAGACAAAAACGTAAAAAACAGACGAAAACGTAAGAAATCGGACAAACCGTAAAAAACAAACAAAAACGTAAAAAACGGACGAAAACGTAAGAAATCGGACAAAAACATAAAAAAGGGACGGAAACGTTAGAAATCGGACGCAAACGTAAAAAACGGAAGAAAACGTAAGAAATCGAATGAATATGTAAGAAAACGTAGAATACGTACACTTTTGATGATGGCAGACCACATCATCAGTTTGCAGGTCAAGCAGGTGGAAAAAAAAGTTTGTGACCATATTAGCACGAAATTGAAAGTTGAGGTACCATATGGGCAATTTTTTTAGTACACGTACCATATGGACACATTTGAGAAAGTACGCGACTATTTAATGCCAAAAACGCTTATATATACATATATAAAGAAAATATTATCTTGAGGTGTGAAGGATAAGTACAAAACACCTAACGTTTTACTATTTCTCTTTCTCCCTCAGTGCTCATCTTCTACAACCAACCATATTTTCAAGATACGGTGCTTTTTTACAGCACTAAACTCGTTACTGAAATTCATAAACGAATACACGTTAAAGGGTTAAGAGGTAGTCAGAGTTGTTCACCAAGTTTTACCGGGTCAGATGTGATGCGTCTGAAGGGAAGTAAAAAAAACAAACAATCCTCATGTCTGCCCGCCTCTTACTGGTAAGTGATCAGAGGTTGTTCAGACTTTTTTTTTTAAAACAAAACACACCCTTATAATCTCCCGTTTCCCCCTCTTTCTTACATTCAAAAACATTTCTTTTGATCCAACATATATAAAATGTCAATGAAAGAACGGCACCACCTTAAAATACCATTCGAAGAGATCAAAATTGCAACAAATAACTTCGAAGATTGTATCAGAAAAGGTGGATATGGCTGGGTGTACAAAGGACAACTCTTAGTTTCTGGAGTAATTTCTACGGTTGCTGTAAAGAGGTTGAACGAGACTCTAGGACAAAGGTTAAAAGAGTTTTTGACAGAGATCGACTTGCTGTCTGGTCAACACCATCCAAACGTCATATCCCTTCTCGGTTATTGTGACGATGGCAAGGAGAAGATTATAGTTTATGAATACGCCGAGCGTGGAAGTTTGGATAAGTATTTAAGGCGTAGTGGCATCACCAATTCTACTAGTCTTACATGGCTAGAAAGACTCAAAATATGTGTTGATGCAGCCCGGGGGCTTGATCACCTCCACAATCACGCTGGAGAGCATCAAACCATTATCCATAGCGACATAAAAAGTGCGAATATTTTGCTAGATGAAAATTGGGTTGCCAAAATATCCGACCTTGGATTATCAAGGTTAAGTTTAGCCGGTCTAGACAGAAGTGTCGTTATATCCTACGCTTGTGGCACACCTGGCTATTGTGAGCCTGAATACATATATAATGGTGGCGTGAAGAAAGAATCGGATGTATATTCTTTCGGCATGGTGTTATTTGAAGCTATTTGCGGGAGGTTGCGTAACATTAAAGACGATGATGGATTTATTATCAGGAAAATTAGCCAAAGAATACTACTGATGACGTATACTAGGTGTACCAAGCCTCTGGGCTTGGGCCACATTATTACTCGGGCTTTTGGGCCCAACCTGTCAATAACGGGCCATAGTAAAACCCAATCTCCCATGGGCCTTGGCCCCGAACCTAGCGATCCGTCCGCGGATCCAGTTATAGACAATCCGTCCGCGGATCCACCTATAAGATGATCTGTCCGCGAAAAACATCTACGTCCGTTCAACACGATTATCGCGGATCCTTGCCCTACAAGGGACCCACTCCGGCCACTATTAAAGTAACCGAAATACTAGGAAACCCTAGTACTAGACACCTATAAATAGGGATCACAATACACCCCAAAAGGTACATAATTATTCTTATTCTCTCTGACATATACTCTGGCAATATGAATACTTACTCTTACGCCGGAGTCTAATCATGGGGTCCATCCCCATGGTAAGGCTAACGGTTTACTTTTAATTGTGCAGAAAATCATCTCACTTCTCTTGCTCTAGTACAAGATCAAGCATTCAGGTCGCTTGGAGGCCCGACCCGACAAAGGACTTCAATACCTTGCTAAACCCGACACGAATTTTGTACTAACAGTAATCTACCCCGATAACAGTCGTATGAATTAATATATAAAGAAACAAGACATGCATAAGCATATAAAAGTATCTTTAACTTCTTTAAGCTATTGAAAAGCTTTTTTACAACATAGTGAATGACTAAATATAGAAATGGTATTTCCTCATGGGATCAAGATCCTCTCAAGTTATAGTCAAACATGATAGATTATGTTCACCAATCATAAATAAGATAAGTACATAAAACATTTTCTTTTAGTAAAAAACATGGGCCCACTTATTCATTAACTCTCACAATAAGACTATTTATTTTTACTCATAGGATCCTCACGTGTGGCACAATTAACAGTTTACACTTTAGATGAGAAAAGTTAATCAGTAGAAAACACATGTTACGTAATTGTGTGGGTAACAAAATTAGTATGAAATTTTGTAATAACAATTTTTAAATCTTTTGAACCAAATACTTTATTACATCGAATACTCTCTCATTTTACAAAGTTTTTTGGGCATTTGAAATATTATGTGAACTAGTTTTTTTAGTACAACAGAAGCTTTGTAAAAACATGATACACATTGAAGATGCTTATACAAAGAATGAATTATGACAACGTAAGGAATTATACTTTGCACATGCATGAAATAAAGTGTTCTGATTTCTTTCGTCATATTTACTAAATCAGTCCCTTACGTTTTGTGGACTAAATATTCTGACACCTCAAGTAATTGTTATTACAACATATCTAAACGAACATGGAGTTCCTTAATAAAGGGATTTGCATATATATCATTTCAGAGCCTCAAAATTAAATATATTTTGGGTAAAGGGTTTCTATGATATAATATATTATATCAAAAAAACGATGAAGTACAAATGATATAGATGAGGTCATACATTACAGCCTGTTACCCGGCAGAACAAGAACGCACCATTTGTGTCAACCAACACTACATATAAGATTGACATGTCAATCTCATTAAACAACTATCTCTATGCAAATGCGACACAACCTATGAAGCAAAAATAAAATTGACTCACAAGAAATGCCAATAAACATACAAAAATAATCAACCCTTTTCACTATAAGCATTCTCATGCTCCCCTTCCTCGATGTCATCTTTATCAAAGCAGTGAACCTTCGTTTTATAAGAGAAAGCTACTTCTCTTTTAAGAGAGTCCGATTTTCTACCCGACCAAAGTTTTTCTAGGAGTCTTCTTAGGAGTAGCCTCCACCTTCGCCCGTGCATCATCAACCAAACCATCCATGGGTGTCCATTATCTTTCACAAAAACATTTTCGACTTCCTCGCTATCACTATCATCCATTATACTAACATCATTACTAGCCTTCCATGTTTCATTATTCACCTCAAAAATTTTATCTTTCTCTATAAATGCATCAAACGAATTCTGTAACGAGACAATATTGATTTCTTGTAAATCTAGCACGTCTTTACCCTTATTATTAGGCTGCGGAGCAGATGGTTCCTTCTTCTCTTTAGGTTACGAACTAGACGCCTCACCATTCACATTAGCCGATTTACTAATAGGACGATAGTAGTAGTTTTGTTTAGGCTTAGTTGCCGAACACCATCAATGCGTCGAGTCTTAGCAGTTTGTTTCCCATTCCCATGCTTACGAGTAACCTCTACAAACCCATCATCCGATACCTTAGTCGGAGCAGCAACGTTAACCTTCTTAGGACATTGCTCAAAATTAAATATATACCTAACTTAAATCTATAATTACATATATATCCTTCAAAAACAATAAATATATTATATATGTCTTAATAACTAATTTGTAATTTATTATAGAAAAATGATTTGTTTTCCTAATTAACAGTTATCAATAAAAATAAAAATAAAGTCAACAATGTATAAAAAGTGTCATTACATTTTTAAATAAAAGTATATTTAAAGCCAAAAAATGTGAAGATACATTTTTTTGTCTTTTAAATCACTTTTATACATAAAAGGGTCATTAAATCTAAAATTTTAAAATTTTACACACACTAAAATGTACGAGAATAACCCTTATTTATGATATCCAAAGCCCTCAAATATATAGAAAACCAGTCAAATTCGTCGTCGATATTGGTTCAATCACAATAATGTTCATATTAATGAACTCGATATCAGTTATCTAACCTCAAAAGCATGATAAAATATTTCAAGATATAAAGTAGATGATGATCTAGGTTATATTGAAGACGGCAAAGAAGTTGTGCCGTTATTAAGATATGGGTAAATTGGTCAAGGTTATATCATCACTAACATTTTTTGGGACACTGATACGACCCTCTTAGGGATTGTATCGGGATAAGGCACCCTTTTTAGCGTGTGCTTGCTCCTTAAGAATATAGAGGAGAGGAAGAAGAGATAGATTTGCACCACTATAACGTGTGCGAGCTCCGTAAGAAAATAGAGAAGAAGACTAGAATTGTTCTTTAACTTGATTGATTTCATTGATGAAAACCATTCGGTATTTATACCGAATAAAAGACAATAACTTGTTACACAAGTTGACTCACAAGATAACTCTTATAATAAAACAAGATCATTTCCTAAACAATGACAAACAAAACACGAGATCCTTTTCCTAAATAATAAACCAACATAAGAAAGTAACATAATAAACTATAATAATATCCTAACCATGGGCGTATCATTCCTCACTCCTTCACAACCAATTTGCCCTCAAGGTGATGCTTAAATTTTTTTTCTTGATTCCAGGATCCCATAATCGTCTTTGCATTGCAGCCTTCATCTTTTTCTTTTTTATGTACTGATCATTAAGATGCTTCAAGAACGGAATAAGAACATGTAAGGTATAAACATCGTATTGGACTTCTTTATCAACCTCTTTGTCGATGAGCATTTCCGTTGTACCGATCGTTCCACATAATTGGAGAGAACGCGGGCTTCCATGACCAATGAGTGAATTGAGGATTGATATGTCCCCACTTTCGACTGTATCATCACCCTCGTCCGTGGCCACGTTACACAAGTCATCATCCTCGCCAACCCCAAGCACTTTACCACCACCCACAACAACCTCTTCCAAACTTGCTTTATTTTCTGAAAATTCGCCAAACTTGCTACGAACTTCTATACTTTCCACATTACTCTCACCAATATTGAAAACACCGTCTATCATGCTACTAACATCATCAACACCAATATCTTCATCAGCATCTAATGACCCTTTAACCTCGGGTGAAGCAAATTCACCCTGTAATGGTAGAATGACATCTATTTTCTTTTCAACGATGTGCTTTTTATCTTCCTTTGCAATTATCTCAAAACGAGCCTCGATGATACAAGCTTTGAAGAAGTCTTCTCTCAAAGTTGAAGGATTAGACCTCAAAAATTCTCAAATGTCTAGGTTCGCGAAGAGTGCTTCCGCCACACGGGCCAATGAAAAAGCTTCGTCTAGAGTTTTGGGGTTTGACCTTAAGAGTAAACATTGTAGATCCAGTTTAAGTCTGGAGATTTAAAATGACTTAAGTAAAGATTCAGGGACCGATACTCGTTTTATAAGCATCTCAAACTCCCGTTGACAATCTTCCACCGTACCCATTTGCAAAAGCTTAGATAGTGCGTATTCCGCGTCCTGATCGTTGCCGTTCGATGCCATGAGCAATAACTCGAAGAACAATTTTTTTTTTGCCGATGAACAGTAACCGATGAATAGTAACTTCGATGAACAGTACTCGGTGAATAGTAACTCCGATGAACAATTTTTTTTTTGGAACTTTAAATCGAAACCCTCTCAACGAAAGCACTAGTTGATACGACCCTGTTAGGGGTTGATACGACCCTGTTAGGGGTTGTAACGGGATAAGGCACCCCTTTTAGCGCGTGTTTGCTCCTTAAGAATATAGAGAAGAAGAAAGGATAGATTTGCACCACTATAGTGTGTGCGAGCTCCGTAAGAAAATAGAGAAGAAGACTATAATTGTTCTTTAACTTAATTGATTTCATTGATGAAAACCATTCGGTATTTATACCGAATAAAAGACAATAACTTGTTACACAAGTTGACTCACAAGATAACTCTTATAATAAAACAAGACCATTTCCTAAACAATGACAAACAAAATACGAGATTTTTTTCCTAAACAATAGACCAACATAATAAACTATAATAATATCCTAACCATGGGCGTATCAGACATTGCAACAAAATAAAAACGAAATATATATATTATGCCTTCCTCTCGTTATTAATTAAAAAGCCACAACAGAATATTGATTCTCGTAAAAACATATTTAGGTTTCAAATTCAAAGTAATTAAGCTAACAAATACATAAAGCAGCCATCTGCATGTACATTATCGACTTTCGTTATATAGTCTTATTACATGTACATCTTCGAATCAGATTACATGCTCATAAAAGGTAACCATTACTAACTTATGCTCTATAGGAAGGCATTGATCTTTGGTCGTAACGGGAGATACGATTCCTAAGGAAGGGAGCCATAATGTAGAGCATTGGTATAACAGTGTAGCATAGGACTGAAAAGGATGTGTATCCGAGAAAGTTTGATAGCACCGGTGACCTTCTTCCAAAGAGTATGTCCAAATTGGAAACAAAAGCGCCGATCATATTTACTATAGACAAGTAAATTGTAAGAGCGCTTATCATCTACTTGTTGGGTAATGATGCCAAGAAATCATGTTGAGCATAACGAGATGAGAGGAGGGATAAAATATTGATGATTGATGCTGAAGCCAACAAGAAAGAAATGCAACTATATATCATGTAATCTGAATAAGCAAAGTCGTTCTTCAACACAGGATAACCGGCACCTGCAAATGTGATAGTAGCTGATAGTGCGGCAACCACCATTAACTGAGCACCAGTCCCTTTCATCATCTTCTCACGGTCATCAACTAAATATTGGTGGTGCTTAGTGAATTCTTGAGCTGGTGTAAAACCATCAACATTTCTTTTATCTCTAAAAGAGAAGGGAAGCATACTCCTGACTTCCTGATCATCAGAGAAGTAAGAAGTATATTATAATATATATTAAATAATATTATTATCATTAATTTATTGAGGATAATCAACTATCAAGATTTAGCACGGACAGTCCTCATTCTGTCATTCAGTACAGTACAAAATCATACAAACTATTTTTTCTGCTCTAATAGTTTTTTCCAGCCGAGTTCATTGGTAAACTATAACAGACTAACAAAACAAAATCAAAACCTACTAAAAACCTATCCACCATTAAAACTAAACTTAAAACCTCAATTCCAGCTGATAATCAAAGGGCTTTTTAATTCTGATTTGTGATCTAGAATCAGCTCGTCATTCCGAACAATCCGGTATGATTTTTGGGTGATTTAAGTGTGGAATTTTCAAAAAAGTTTTCGCGTCAAACCTACTATTCATTCAATTTGGTAAATTGTTGATTTAGAGAAGTTGATAAGATGTCATTCACGCTTCGAAGGTCACGACGGCGCGTGAGGCACTACTACAAAAAGTACTTCCAAGACCTGTTGTAGAATCGTTCGAGACCGGTTTTCCATGGGGTCTCTAAGTGGGGGGCTCTCCATGTGAAATCATATCCAGACCGGTTATAAAACCGGTCTAGTTTGATGAAGGAGATGAATGAAGGCCAAATGGATGAGACGAGTAATGAATGTAATAACAGAGTGGAGGGGGATATGATTACTTAAAATGTTGACACACAGGACTATAATGAGAGAACAGATAGCAATGAGCCTAACAAGGTAAAACCAACCCCTATGCAAGTAAATGTACAGCCTGGTGCTGTTAAAACATGTGTAGGTGTTGATGATAGTAACAAAAGTTATGCTGATAAAGTTTCTAATAGAGTTTGTGAGGAAAACAAATTGAATCATATTCCTACTATGATTAATGAAAATGGACAAGAGTTTGTCATTTTTATGATGAACTAGTTAGTGAAGGGAGTAAAAAATAGGAACTTACTGCTTGTGGTTACTTTGTTGGTTATAAAATGTCAATACAAGAGATCAGATACCAGTTGTACAGAATGTGGAGTAAATTAGGTATAAGACATATTTTGAACAATGGGAATAGGGTGTTTGTGTTTAAATTTGATAATCAACAAGGCCTCCAAACTATAATCGAAAGTGGTCCATGGATTGTTAATAACAAACCAATGGTTGTGCAAAAATGGGACCCTAGTGTCAACTTAGACAGAACTAAACCTTGTTCTTTACCAATATGGATTAAGCTGATAAACCCACCTTTGGAAGCTTAGAGTGTAAAAGGACTAAGTGCCCTGGCTAGTAGAATTGGTAAACCATTGACAATGGATGCTATGACTACTAGAATGTGTAAACAAGGGATTGGGAGACTGGGTTATGCTAGAGTACTTGTTGAAGTTGATGCTAAGAAAGGTCTAGAGGACCACATTGATGTATTATATAGGAGCAGTAGCAATGGAGAACAGTTTGTGAAAAAAGTTAATGTTGAATATGACTGGAAGCCTCCTATTTGCAAAAAGTGTATGGTGTTTGGACATTCTGATAATAACTGTAACAGAAAGGATAAAACAAAGGAACAAGTATTGGAGCAGGTCAAGACTAAAGTGAATTGAAACAAAATGGAGGATAGGAATGTTAATGAAGGGAAAAGGTATATGCAGCAAAACAGAAACCAGTGGAAAAGAATTTTGAAGCTCCAAAGTTTATATACATAAAGAAGACAAAGGAAAGTGATAACGAAGTGGCAAAAATAGTAATAAGAGTGATTGTACTGAAAGCTATAAAACTCCAGATCAAAATCAGAGGAAAATATAGAATGTGAATGAAAATGTGATTAATGATGTTAGGAAAACTGCAAATAAGTTTGCAATTCTTCAAGATATAGAAGAGGAAGATGGTTTTGCAACACTGAGCATGAAAGAAAAAGAGGAAGTTGATAAGTATGTGTTAATGACCTTACAACCTTCACAATCTGCAACTAATAAATGGTCTAAGGAAATGAAGGAATATTTCAAGGAAAATTGGAAAAAACAACAAAGTAAGGAGGAAGGTACTGTAGAAAATGGTACAGATGATGATACAGATATATAATTGGATGAAAATGATGTCTATATTGATAAGAGTGGCATTTCTAAGTTTATGAATGAGAATGAAGTATCCGGGATGGGTGATGATCTCTTTACAAAATGTTAGATATGGATCTTAATATTGCTGCTTGGAATATTAGGGGATTGGGCAAAGTCACTAAACAAAATGAAGTAAAGAACCTGATGAGGAATGAAAAGTTGAGTATCTGTGCAGTATTGGAAACTCATATGAAAAAGAGTAGAATTGATAAAGTGTATATGAATGTGTTTGGAAGCTGGTTTTGGCAAAATAATGAGGTCTTAAGTAGAAAAGGGTGGAGACTTGCAGTTAGCTTATAAATGCCACTAGCCAAGCAATGCTATACATGGTGGAAGTTTTGAACCCCAAAAGGTCCTTCTATTGCACTTTCATTTATGCTGCTAACAAAGGGAAAGATAGGAGAGAATTGTGGAAAGAATTGAGCCTGAATAAAAGAATTTTTGGGAGCTCAGCTTGGATAATAATTGGAGATGTCAATGTTAGTCTAAATCTTGAGGATCACTCTGAAGGAATGTCTTAATTTACCCAAGATATGATTGAGTTTCAAGAATGTATCAATGAGATTGAAATGGAGGATATTAATTGCTTTGGATTCCATTTTACTTGGACTAAAAGTCTTCTAAACCCCAATGCCACTGTATTAAAGAAAATTGATAGAATTATAGGTAATAACTCATTTCTCACCTACTTTAATAGTGCTTGATGACGTAGAATGGGTATACCAAGCCTCCGGGCTTGGGCCACACTATCACTTGGGCTTCTGGGCCCAACTTGGCAGTCATGGGTCAAAACTAAACCCAATCCTGGAGTTGGTCACGGCCTGGACACACAAAGCGGACGCGGACCTGACTATAGGATGTTTCCGTCCACGGAAGGCACACGCGTCCGTACAACACGGTTATTACGGAACCTTGCCCGACAAGGGACCTACTCTGGCCACAACGAAATACCAGGAAACCTAATACTAGCCCCCTATAAATAGGAACCTATTACACAATGAACAGTATGATTTTCTCACTCTATACTCTCATATTTTCTCTCTCTACATGTTTACTTACTTTCAAGCCGGAGTCTAACTGTGGGGTCCCGTCCACCCGATTAAGTGAAAGACGGTTTTTTTTCTGATTGAGTCAAGAAATTGTCACATCTCCATTGCCTCTAGTACAAAACCCAACGCTATACATCACTCGGAGCCCAACGCTAACACGGATTTGAGCCTAGATCTTACTCCCAACACCTATATTGTATTAACAAGTGGCGCAGCCGAGGACCCAACTCAACCACGTTTTCTAAAAAACGCACCAATGAGCACTCCATGAACATCAAACCTCAACGATTCCCACATCCCGTTGTGAGGAACACACCAAAAGAAAGGGGGAAAAAAGTTGTCCACAAAACTCGAGAACCTGCTCCAATGAAGCTCTAAGAAATTGTACGCCAAAAACTACCAACCGAACTTTTCTGCCGCTTATCGCTTGAAAAATGCAAAAAGACATGAACCGCAAGATACTCTCAAAGCTGTAAATACTGCACGCCTACTTTAGGGCGATGAAACTGGAAGAATCCAAGAAACCTGAAGAGCCCTTTCCTATCTCGAATATCCAAACTGCCAACTTACCTGCCGCGACAAGGCCGGAAGAAGGCATGGACGCAATCACTTTCCCGAAGCCCGTCACCAGTCTCTAGAGTCTTCAGGGAGAAAACTTGAACAAAACCGGACTTCCCTACCTAGGAGGCCCCCGACCGGCAGAAGATGGAGGTGTTGTATCAATTCACCGGAAGAAAGAACCATGTCACGTCTACCACGCTCTGATAGTCACTACCAGAGGTTTCCCCAAGCAAAGGAACCGAGGTACAATGCAAGAAAGCAACATCACGAGGGCGACACTTGTCCCTAATGAACAGCGGATATTCAGAGAGTGAAGACGAGCGAAATGGGTTCACTGGAAGTCCAAAATCGAAAAAGGCATATGTCAGAAAACATACGGAGGATAATCTCTCTCCCGACCATTGGACTGTGAAGAAAGCAATCCTTTCACGACCCAGATCCGAGCATTTTCTACACCAAGGACAAGGATGCCTACCCATGTTAAGACATATGATGGAAGTGGGACTTGAACCATGATAAAGCTATTTCAGTCCGCTGCAAAGACAGAGATATGGGGCAATGACCAACGTGGCGCCGACATGTACAACTCAACTCTAAATGGAATGCAGAGTCAGGTTCGACAAACATCCCAAAAGAAATCCACTGACAGCTATGAAGAATTTAGGCAAGCATTTAGAGGAAAAATAATCGCCAACAAACAAAAACATTAAAGATCTCAGTTGAGATACATCATATTCATGCAAAGGGACGGAGCGTCAAACAGAAAGGACAACATGAAAAAACAAAGAAGAAGTGCCTGACCTTGGAAGACGCCCCGAATGCATGAAGATCTCCGAATTTCATGCAATTAGATACCCCCCCTGAGTTGATCAAGCGTTTATAAGAAAGAAATCCCAAGTCAATTAATGGATGAAATGTGCAGGGTAAACCACGTTTTTACACAAGGGAAGTTGCCGCATTCATCATGGATTTAGTCCGGAAGAATCACCCATAGCCATGGAAGCAACCAGAAGAGGACACAAACCCGAGCCTTCCAAAAGGTTCAAAAACAACACCGTCTGAAACCGGAAGCCAGACAGATTTTCACTCCTTACAAAGACCCCGAAGGAAATTTTTGCTTTAGAGAAAGGAAAGTTCAAAGCTCTACCTCCAATGGTAACTCCTACGGAAAAAAGGGATCCAAACAAGTAATGTAAATTCCATGCGGACACGGGTCATAGTACGGGCGAATGCATGCAGTTAAGAAAGCATATCGATGAAATGATCAAGGCCGGAAAGTTGTCACAATTCATCAAAGAACTAAAACAGAACGATAAGCCAAAGGCACCCAAGAAGGTGGAAACGGCCGAAAAGGAAAGACCGCTAGCCATCCTGATGATCCAACCATAGGAAAAAGTACCAAACAAAAGGTTACCCAGAAGTTCTCACCGAATACAACAATATCTTCCCCACCTCTGGGAGACGGGACTTAACGAAGGGACCAATGACATTGATGGCCTGAGATTATGAATGGCACCTCCGAGCACCGAATGTACGTGACGGAGGTAGCATTCCCCCAGATCTTTATACGAACACAAGTTTCGTCAGGCTCCGTGCCTTGAAATAAGGAAGCCATAGATGGTTCCGCCTACCACAGTACTTACCTGATTCAAGTGGAATAAAACCCATTATGGCCGCTGACCAGATATTCCTTGCTAGTGAAAATAGGTAACGAAGGGCATTCCGCTTCCAGCATGATTGAACTTCATGTTGTTCCTCACCATCCCAACACAATGGAATAATAGGCAGGCCGAGTATAAGGAAAATCCGTGCCATACCATCCATGGCACATGGGATGTTAAAGTTCCCAGTTGAATGAGGAACTGTAACATTACGAAGCAGCAAGATCATCCCAATGGAATGCGCAATGATCTCCGGACCTAGCACACGGCCCCTAGAAGCTGGCAAAATATTGGAAGAAAAGATAAGAGTGGCCATTCATCCGGAATACCCTGAACAAACAATAGCCATATGTCTAACACAAACAAAAAGGCACAAGGAACTATGTACCTTGCTTGGACAAAACTTAGACGTCTTCGCCTGGACAAGCCCCGCAGATATGACGCGTGTACCCACGAAACATTACGAACAATCCACTGAATATCCGTGGGGGTGGGGGAGGGGGGGGGGGGAGGGAATGCCCACCCTGTCAAGGAAAAGAACAAGAGGGCAAAGCCACCAGATAAGAAACAAAGCAATCCAAGAAGAAGTGAAACGAGCAGTGAATGCCGTAATCACATGAAAGAAGTTCACTACTACATATGGCTTAACTAACCCGTAATGGTCAAGAAGCATGATAGAACCTGGCGAATGTGTGTAGATTTCAAAGATCTAAATATTGCATGTCCCAAGGATTGCTACCCATTGCCAGAGATAGATTGGAAAATAGAGTCCCTCTGTGGATATCCTTTCAAATGCTTCCTGGACGCATATAAAGGATATCATCAAATTAAAATGGCAAAAGAAGATGAAGAGAAAACGGCATTTATCACAAATCAATGGATAATAATGCTATACAAGAGATGCCGTTTGGCTTGAAAAATGTCAGAGCGCAACCGGCGTCGCTCCAGGAACTAGATCTATGTGAAACTCAACTTGTCGTTGTGGTGGTAACCCTGACAAGTCTTCTGGGAATACATCAACAAAATCTCATACTACAGATATATCACTCAATTTTGGTTCATCTACCTTTGCATTCATTAAGGCTTTGGCGGCTCCTAAAGTACGTTCCCCTTGAACCCTAAGTATCCCACTACCTTCCAACGGTATTTCAACCACCTTCTCATGACACACTATCACAGCCTTATTCTGGGACAACCAGTCCATCCCCACAATCACATCGAAACTTCCATGACCCAACGGTATCAAATTTATGCTAAACAGGGAATTTCCTAGTTCTAGTTTGCAGTCACGGATAATCCTATCAACTTCTACTTTCTTACCATCTGCTACTTCTATCACATAACCAGGATTTACAATACTAGGTTTCACATTTAGTAAAGGCGCAAATTCAATAGAAATGAAACTAAAATCAGCTCCAGAATCAAAAAGTACAGTAGCAAAATGATCGTTCAAAGAAAAAGTACCTGTCACAACGTTAGGATCCTGTAAAGCCTCCACCGTATTCACATTCACATTGAAGGCCCTTCCTCTAGTTCGATTACCATTGTTTCGGGTGTTACGGTTGCCCTCCAAAGCCAACGGATTTCCTGCTTGTCCAGGTGGTCGGTTCATCTTGGGACAAGTATTGCGAAGGTGATCAGAACTACCACATCCATAACAAACCCTCCGATCATTACCCATCCTAACTGCATTAACATGAGCCACTTGCCTATACGGTGCCTGACAATATTTAGCAAAGTGCCTTGGTTTTTGACAGTTGAAACACAATTTGCAAGCCCTATTTTCAGGATGATAGGCATAACACTTGTGGAACGACCAGAGGAAGAGTCTCCGGACGAGCTCATGACAGAACCAGAAGAACTACCGGAGCCATGGACTTTGTTCACGGACGGATCGTCCTGTGTAGATGGCTCCGGAGCAGGACTAATATTAACAAATCCGGAAGGGGCAGAGTTCACATACGCCATGAGGTTCAGATTTGAAGCTACTAACAATGAAGCCGAATATGAAGCATTAATAGCCGGTCTCTGGATCGCAGAACAAATGGGTGTAAAGAACCTGCAAGCACATGTAGACTCAAGACTTGTAGCCAATCAAGTTAATGGCTCTTATGTCGCCAAAGAATCAGGCATGATCTAATATTTGAACAAAGTAAAAACGCTCGAAAGAAGCTTCAAGGAATTTTCCATCAAGCAAGTACCGCGAAGCGAAAACAAGAAAGCAGATGCCCTAAGCAAGATTGCATCCACAAGCTTCGCGCATCTCAGTAAACAGGTACTTGTGGAAGAACTAAAAGAGAACTCCATAAACGAAAAGGAAATCCTAGCCGTAGTAGAAGAAGACGACAACACATGGATGACACCTATATGCGAGTACCTTACAAAGGAAATCCTTCTGGCAGATAAAAAGAAAGCTCCAGGGCGTACGTCGCAAGGAAAGCAGGTACACCATGATCATGGAACTTTGTACAGAAAATCTTTCTTAGACCATGCACCGGTGTGTCGGACCGCTCCAAAGCAAACTACGTCCTTAGAGAAATACATATGGGTCGTGCAATCATACATTATGTCCTTGATCTCGTGGGTTGCCAGAAGCTTTTCCGAACAGGATAATTAACTGGCCAACAATGGCATTATGGACGCATCATAAGTTTAATAGGGAATGCAATGATTGTCAAGTTATCGCCCATCCAAGAAACCGAACAAAATTTAACTCCTATCACATCTCCGTGGTCATTTTACAATGGTGGGAGATCGACATAGCCGGACCCTTCCCGAAAGGCTCAGGCAAAGTCTTAGAGAAATACATAAAGGGTCGTGCAGCATGCATTCCGGTCCTAGATCCGTGGTTGCCAAAGCTATCCGAACAGGATATTACTGGCCTATAATGCACGAAGACGCACGGAAGTTAATAAGAGAGTATAATGATTGCCAAATCCATCGCCATGTCCCAAGAAATCCACAACAAAACTTAACCCCCATAACGTCTCCATGGCCTTTCTATAAGTGGGGGATCGATATAGCCAGACCTTTCCCGGAAGGTCCAGGCAAGGTCAAGTTTTTAATTGTTGCCATTGATTACTTCACCAAATGGATTAAGGCAAAGCCTGTCGCGACTATCACAGGAAATCAAGTTAAAAAGTTCGTGTGGGACAACATTGTCTGTAGATTTGGTCTACTAGGGGAAATTATATCAGACAATGGAAAATAGTTTCGCGACAACCCATTCAAAGACTGGTGTGAAAAACTATGTATCCGTTAATGCTTTGCTTCCGTGAAGCACCCACAAACAAACGGCTTGGTTGAAAGAGCAAACAGAAGTTTGGGGGAAGGAATAAGAACAAGCAGCAATTCAAGAAGCAAAAAGCAAAACTAAAATGGAAAAGTATTACAACTCCAGGGTTCGCGGCACAAGTTTCAAGCCAGGCGACATGGTTTACCGCAGCAACGACGCAAGTCACGCCAGGGATGGAGGCAAACTTGGACCCAAATGGGAAGGGCCGTATGAAGTTGCAGAATTGCTTGGAAAGGGAGCATATAAACTTAAGGATTATAAAGGAAATGAACTCCCGCGGACATGGAACATTTGTAATCTTAAAAAGTTTTATATACACGAAATGTAA
>BQNB010080712.1:0-29845 GCA_026074375.1 Tanacetum coccineum
TAAATGGTAATTCAATGCTTGGAAACACCTTAGAATATCTTAGGATAGATGTGTATAGGAGTGTATGGGTTGTAGAAAAATTGATATGGATTTGTGTGGTGGGGGGTTGTATGCCGTAGCATATAGAGAGACAAAGGGAGGAGTTTTGTTTGATTTTTGCTAAGTGTATAAGAGTTGTGTGATGTCTTTCATTAGTTACTTGCACTTATAAGATTCAATGGTCAAAAAGTAAGTAATAGTATTCAACACAACACCTTGAGGGTTTTAAGGGTTCTTGTTTATGTGTTATGAGTCAAAGAAACAAAGTAAGGCTAGGTTTTAAATGCAAGAGATGTACCATTGACCAAAGAGTGTAAAAATTGTATTTTCCTATCATACATATGTATGTATGCCGTATGATGTGATGAGGGAGGGAGTATATGTTTCATTTTTATCTTAGCTAGCTTACTTGCATGAATTTATACTAATTACAACTTGTATAAATTTCATAAAGATGTGTTTACTTGCAATTACTTGCATATTGTTTCATTTCTAGTGTAAAAAGTGTAAGCATCATTTATTTAGCTAAATTTTAAATAATCTTTAGCTATTGGGTATAATCGAGGGTATTTGTTGAAGCGTTAATAAATTAACGTGCTTCCGGTTACGCTTAAACGCACATTTATCAATAAACATATTTAACTTACGTAACCAATAAAATAAATGAACGACGACCATAATTATCATTAAAATAATTATATAACACATGATTGATGTAAACGTTTGATGGTTTGATGCCCATTTACATTAGACGATAATATTTGGCATACGCGATTTAACCTAACGTTTACAATTTCAAGCAAACACGTACAATACAGAAGGTACATTGTGGATTTGTTGATGTCGTCAATGTCTTGAAAACACAGGGTGTTATATTCTTCTTCTAACCCATTTTCTGACTCTATTCCAGAAGGTTCTAGTGGGAATCATGGAGGTCAGTCATCCAGTGATAGATCCCTATCAGGGAATGAGGATGGCCTGACACTCCAAAGTGTGTATGATCTTTGTGTTTCCTTGTGTAAATAGGTTATAACTCAAGCTGCACAAATTAAAGATTTGAAGGCTCAGATCAAGCAGCTAAAGAAGAAGGCTAAACTTGTTATCTCACACCATAATGCTTGGATCAAGAGTGTCTCCATGAAGAAAAGATTGGCAAGTAAGAAGTCTTTAAAGACAAAGTTGATACAGAAGGAGTATGTATCCAAACAAGGGAGGAAACCTGCCAAATCTGAACCAATAGTGCATAAAGATCTAGCTTTTGATGATCTTGATGATGCAATAGATTACATGGAGCCTAAGGATGCTCATGATAAGGGGACAGTGAAGGACAGTGAAGAAACAAGAGTAAGTACTGAAGAACAAGTTAGTACCGACAAGCCAAAAGTTAGTACCGACAAGCCAAAAGTTAGTACCGACAAGCCAAATAAAGGTACTGCTGAGCCAAAAGATGAAAATTCAGATGAAAGTGCTGCTCCTACAACTATTTTCAGAGATGATGAAACTATTGCTCAATTTCTGGTTACCATAAGCCAAAATAAGACTAAGCAAAAAGGATTTAAGATTAAAGTGATTAAAGATACTGATAGACCAAGAACTATAACTGAAAGGCCAATCTTAACTTTGAAGCCACTTCCAAAGATTGATCCTAAAGACAAAAGCAAGAAAGTTCTTGAAGAAAAAGCTGAATCAGAAGGTGTAAATGAAGCTGAAAGAAAGTTTGCTCTGCTTGTTAATGATGAAGAAATAGCCAGAAAGGTTCAGGAGGAATAGGAAGCAGAAGAAAAGAAGAAGAAGTTGGCTGAGGAAGAAGCTACTAAAGTTGCATTCACCAATGAGTGTGACTTTATTCAACCAATACTTAATGCAGACAAGATTCTTGCTGAGAAGCTTCAAGAAGAAGAGAGAGAAAAGTTCACCATTTAGCAAAGAGCCAAGTTTCTTCATGATACCATTGCTACACTAAGAAGATTTCTTGCTCAACAAAGATCTGAGGCTATCAGAAATAAGCTTCCTATAAGAAATCAGCTGAGAAACCAAATGTTGACATACTTGAAGTATGTAGGTGGATACAGACATGCTCAGCTGAACAAAAAGAAGTTTGAAGAAATACAAGTGATGTATGAAAAGGTAAAAAGGGCAAATGAAAATTTCATTACAATTGGTTCTGCTAAAGATGAAAAATTGATTGAAAAGATGAACAAGAAATCAGCTGGTATGGATAAAGAAGATGTTTCTGAAGAACCTTAAAGTACTAGGGTTAAAGCTAAAATTGAAGAACCTAATGAGAATATCAGGAAAAGATCAGGAAGGAGACTTAAGATGAAAGCTCCAAAGAGGTCTAAAAGACAAAAGACTGATTCTGATCATGTAGAGGAGAATCAACTAAGAACCTTTCTAAAGATAGTTCCTGAAGAAGAAGAAAAGATTGATTATGAAGTTCTTGGCACTAGGTATCCTATCATCAACTGGGAATCAAAATTTTATGATTATGGTCATTTTGGAAGAGAGTTGATTTACTATAGAGTTTTTAGAGCTGATGGAAGTTCAAGGTGGATCAAGACCTTTTCTGAGATGATTAAACTTTTTGATAGATAGATCTGGTTGAGATACATAGTCTAGTAATGAAAAGGTTTGAAACAACACCTCCAGAAGGAATTGATCTACTTTTTTAGGGTGATTTGAGGATTATGTTTGAGTCAAAGGAAGATGATAAACTCTAGAAGAATCAAGAATAGTGGAAGCTTCAAAGCTGGATATTCTATGAAAATTGTAGAGTTCATGTCTTGAGACTAGAAGATGGTACTGAGATCAATATGCTAGCAGAGAGAAGATATCCTCTTACTAAAAACACACTTGAGAGGATGATAGATCTAAAATTGACAGGTGTATCTGATGATGATATTGTATTTGATTTGCTAAGGTTTATTAAGCAACATATTGATGAGTTTGGAGGCCAAGATAGAAATGAGGAGGATCTTTGATTGTTGGTTGTAAACCCACACAACAAATTGTCATCAGTTCACCATGTTTAACAAACATAAGAACTGGCTAGTCCATAAGCAAACGGCTTGTGGTAAAGACATCTACATCGACCCATTTATGGTTGTACATTTTACCAAAATATATATGGTTTCTCACCTAACCTTGTTTCATCACAGGAGCGAGAGGAGTTTGGCTAGTCCAGAACTGCGCGAGCACAGTTCCTGGTAAAGACAATGCAAAATCTGTTAATAATCATAGAGATTGCTAAAAACTATATGTTTATCAAATACACCATTGTTATGGCACAAACGAGCATTGGACTAAGTCCAAAAGCAAACGTCCTTTTGGTCACAAGACAAATCAAATCCGTTGACATAGTTAAAGTTTACTCGCCCCAAAACTATAAGGTTATCAATTCACCTTGTTGTTTACAATGAAGAATTGGCTATCCCAGATCAAACGGCTACTGGTAAAGGAATATCAAATCCGTTAATGGCTGGTAGTTTGCCAAAAACTACAAAGCCAACTCAGTTGGATTTGTTATGTTGCTAATAAAGAAGGGAAGCTTAAAATCAAGGTTGTAGAGTTGATACTGATCAAGTTCATCAAAATGGAGATTTGAAGAATATAAGTATTTAGATACATCCTCCTGGTCTACAAGATGTTTACACTAAAGAAACATGAAGTTAAACGAGTTCAACAATCATGTTTAGGGGAGGATTGTTAGGAATTATGCATTCATGACTTAGTACCGTTAGTTATATTAGTTAGTACCGCTAGTTATAATTTGTACTGACAGTGAAAAAATGTTAGTACTGATTAGATAGTTAGTACCGTTAGTATAAAATAGTTAGTACCGTTTATAAGATATGAATGAGATCTCTTAGGAAATGATATGCATGATCTTTGTACGCATTTTGTAAAGCCCATTAGGGTTTCCTTAGTCTATAAAAGGAACCCTAGGCATAGTTAGTAGATATAGTTCTATACAGATCAATAGAGATCGATTAGCAATCATAGTCTTTGTAATCTGTAACCAAGGCAGATTCAAGTTATAATATAAAGTTCTTTTGTGATTCTTAATATTGTTCTTCTTAGCATTATTGATTAGTTTCCGCATAATCAATAGTGTTCAAATCATTGTTTCATTATTGTTGCTTTAGAATTATCTAAAGAAACAAAACCTTTACAAGCTAAAGGTTAAGATCTATTCAGTAAATGATCCAACAAGTTCCATTGTGACATATGATGATTTTAACCTTATGATTTATTTGGTTTTCTATGCCAGTAATAAAAGTTTTAAGGATCCCACTAGTCTCATCCTTAGTGGCCAAAAAGAAAACCCAACTGAACCTACTATAGTCATCAGTGACAACAAGGCAATATGTCTTATGATTGATACTCCTTACAAATGTTGGCCAAATAAGTCCATATGTAACATTTGTAAGGGTTGGCGGATACAGCTCACAAGCTTGGTCTTACAAGAGGCTTTGTGTTGCTTTCCCTTCTGACAAGCAACACAAGTATGGTCATTTTCAAAAAGCTTTGATGGTAATCCTCTTACAAGGTTTCCCCTCACAAGTTTATTTATAGTTTTAAAGATTATATAACCAAGCCTCTTATGCCATAAATTAAACTCATCTATTATAGCCTTTGCAAATAAACAAGTCAAACCTCCTGAAGGAACAACATTCTTTAGATCAAAACTGTACATGTTATTCTGTCTGGGAACTTTAAGCAAGACTTGACTTTCATCAAGTAGGTTAAAGTTAGGAGATAGAACAAGATATTCAGTCTCAGTGAAAAGAACACTGTTTTTCTTGTCACGCATTTGTGAGATAGAGAAAAGATTAAACTTAAGTTCCTTTACAAAGTATACATCTTCAAAGTCTAATTTCTCTGCCCTAATTTTACCTTTTCCAATAATTTTACCTCCTTTAGGACTTCCTCTAAATGCAACAAATCCATCATTAATCTCTTGATAATCTATAAGAAAGGACTTGTTTCTAGTCATATGCCTAAAGCATCCACTGTCAAAAATCCCTTGATCCTGTAAAGAATATTATGGATTACCCTGCACTCAAAATGAGAGAATTAGTTTCTCTTGGGGACCTAAGCCTTTACTGACTTGAGTTTTCCTTGTAGATCAACATAGTCAAATCTTTTAAACATGTATGATCCACTATCTTTGGAGGTATGGTCAATAACATTTCTTGTTGGTCTCCAAATCCAGCATGTTGAGGACTTAACAGCATTTTCCCCATATCCCACATCAGCACTAACTACTGCTTTTGGCATAGCAGTAGTTACATTGTTAACCCTATCAATTTTAACTTTTTCAATAAGATTATTGGTTTTAGCTGCTGATTTTTAGTTAAAATTCCTTTTTACTGGTGAATTTGCTTTAAAATAAGAATATGTTTTGGGTAATACATCATTCACTTTTGATTTAGGGACAACAGTATTAACATGCCTAGTAGTACTAATTGATTTTGCTGCTCTTGGAGAGCTTTGCTTAGCAGTATTAACTGGTACTTGTCCTGACTTTGTTACAACTGCTGTTGGAACAAAATTCCTTTTAGGATGTGGGTGAGTAAATTTCTTTTGGTGGTTTACCCTCTTAGCATTTTTCTATACTGGTCTAATTTCTCTTTGACCAATAACCCTTCCCTTATTATTCAACACTGGTTTTTCTACCATTTTCTTGTCATGAAAATCACAGTCTTTGATTAATTATTAAAACTCCCAGAAACAAAACAAGCTTTCTTTATAAACTCCAAACCATTTCCTAGTTTTTGAGTCATCATTCCATTCCAGTTTCTTCTATTATCCCTAGGACTTTGACTTTTCCTAGGATACTCTACTTGCCTATGTGTGTTTTCCTTATTAACAGACTTCACATTCTCATCAGATTTGACAAAATTGATTTTAGTAAACTTTGGTTTTGTCTGATCAGATTTAGGTCTAAACACACTATCCTTATCACTATCAGTGTCCCAATCTTCAATGATAGGAGCACTAGGCCTAACAGTTTTAGGCTTTTCTACAATATCCTTACTAGTCTTAGATATACTAGTTTCAGTTTCACTCACTTTAGTCTTATAGACAGAATCATCTAACCCAGCAAAGGATAAGTCAGGTCTTGAGGGCATGTAGTTCCTAGTGTAGGGAGGAGGAACTGCATGAAACCCTTCACCTGTTTTGAATCTATCATTTACTGAACTATCATCCATATCACTTTCTCTACTGTTAAACACACTATGAAACAATTCACTCTCATTCATTTGAATATCATAACCAAGACCAGCTTTGTCTTTAGCACTTATTTGACTATTTATCAATTTAGTTAGATACTTTGATGAGTCTTCAAATTTTTCTTGTTTAAGATTCAAATCATCTTTCTCTTTTAAAGCTTCTTCTAACTGATTTTTAAGGTCTTTGATAGAAATATCTTTCACTTGGACATCATACTTTAAAAATGCAATGTCTTCTTCATAAACAACTTCATTCTTTTCATGAACAACTATCCTAGCTTCTAATGATTCTAATCCCATTTGATAACCTATAATTTTTAGATTAGATTTATTAAGATCTACACACTGTTGATCATACTGTTTTTGAAGAGTTTCATATGATTTTAAGCAATCTTAAGAGCAAGTATGTACCTCAGAGTCTGAACTTGATGAACCTTGGGATGTATAAGCCATTAGAGCAAAGTTTGTGATGCCTTCTTCAGCCTGAAAGCTCCAATCATAACCACCTATCCCATCTTGGACAACTAGGGCATTTGTATTAGATGTATCTACTGGTGCATTCCTTCTTGGATCATCTCCATTTCTGTTCCACTGGTTCCTTGATGCCCTACATTCTCTAGCAAAGTGACCTCTCATGTGGTAGTTGTAACATTCAACCTTTGTCTTATTAAAGCCAACAGTTTCTTTGCCATTGAAATTCAGATTCCTTCTTGTCTTCTTTAAGAATCTTTTCACCCTCATGGTAAGCATGGCCACCTGCCATTTGAGATCCACCTCTTCAAGATCATCAGTGTCAATCTGCTGTAGATCTTTATTGTCTAATTGTGGACTATTAGATTGATTAGCAAAGAAGGAAAACATAACATCATCAGCATAAGTTGAGGAAGAAGCTTGTCCCTATGAACTAGCAGGAGAAACTTCATGAGCAGTATTAACTGCTTCATTAGTACTGCTAGTGTTTTTTGAAGATACAAAAACCATATTCTGAGAGTTTGAGCTTGAGCTTGATTGGACTTTAATCTCATATTCATACACCTTTATATTATTATATAAATCATCCATGCTCAATGTGTCTAGATCAAATTTGTTTCTCATTATTAAATCAATATTGTTCCAAGCTGATAGTAGACTTCTCAGCAACTTCAGATTTGCATCTTCCTGAGAGATAACTTCACCATGAATTTCTAATTGGCTAATGAGTTTCTAAAACCTATCATAGGTTTTATCTAGTCCTTTAGATCTTGATGTAGCAAAATTCTCATATTGCTGCTTCAGAATGGTTTTCTGCATTTTCTTTGATTCTTTGTTGCCTCCAAACCTGGCCTTGATTTCTTCCTATAAGGTCTTTGCATCCTTGATTCCATGAAACTTAAATAGGTGCTCATCAGGAATGGCCAACAACAAAGTGCTTTTTGCTTTCAATTCATTCTTTCTTGCTAGCTTTTGTTTAGCGGTTTTAGGTGGAATAGGACCTTCAGTACCAGCACTAACTGATGCAATATCAGGTGCATCACCATTCACAATAACCTCCTAAAGAGCATAATCAGTGTGAGTAAGATATTGCTCCATTCTCATGCTCTAAAGATCATAGTCTCCAGTTTTAAGTACTGGAAGTTTTAGTACAGACATTATTTGGGTAGTTTCTGATTGTGACTCCAACTTCTCTTTGAATATGAGATCTTGTATAGATGTAGTGTTCTTCTTATTCCAAGTTTCCTAACAAGCTCTGATACCACTTGTTGATCCCTTTTGAACAGATCTTACTTAGCTTGTTAAAGCTTAGTTGTGTTGGATAGATCCAAAACAACTATAGTAGAAACTAAGATTGTAAATACTACAAACTATGCGGAATCTAGCATGTAATACTAAGAAGAACAATGAAACAGTAAAACAAGATCTTGCTAAACTTTTAATATATTAAACACAATCAAAGTTACAAAATAACCTTGAAACTATGAATACTAACTATATTTGCTATGAAAACTATATAAAACTTGATGTCTAGATCTATGCCATAGGGTTCCTATTATACACCAAGGAAACCCTAATAGGCTTACAAAACACGTTACATGATCATGCATATCTCTTCCTAATATATCTCATGCATATCACATAAGCAGTACTAACTATTATAACTAACAGTACTAACATTTTGTACTGACAGTACTAACTATGACACTAATAGTACTAACTTAGCTTGGCAGTACTAAGTCTTATCTTAGCAGTACTAAGTTGAACCAGCAGTAGAAACTTGTAGAAGCCCTTAATTCCTAACAAAAACATTTATACCTCGATAGTTTTTGCTTTTCAAAAATGCTCCCCCTTTCATATGTGCATTGATATACGAAAGTGTTTTGCACATACGAGGGAGTATCTGCACATGAGTCACTTATATCACATTATAAGCCTTATATTTTACACACATTTTATCCCCTTATCAAAAATGTCAAATCTCTTAATATTTTGGATATCATTTGATTTAAATATGTTTAAAAACTGTTTGGGGAGAAAAATGTTCTGATTATTAGCAAGCCTTATTAGGAACATTTTAATGCTCCCCTTTAATTTATGAGGGTATTATATGGTGTCGAGTACATAATTTGAATGATTTTGAATTTAATGAAAAATTCATGAAAATTTATACTCGAACACTATATAAGCCTATTTTATGTTCTACACTACTTATTTACATATTCACAAGATTTGTTGTATGAGACATGACCTGAATGAGTAGAACCAAATATGAAAGAGTCATATTGTTCGTTGTAGTAATCTGATGTCAGTCCCATAATCCCATCCACCAACGAACTTCTCTAAGCTCATCATAATCCTTCTTTCCAGCAACTATTGATCAATAGCTTTAATCATGATGCGAGTCCGCTTCTTATCTATTTCAGTCCATTTCCTCTTTTTCATGGCTTAGTTATATCCTAACTGGAAGTTCATCAACATTTGTTGCAAAGTGTTACGAACTAAATCGAGTGTGCTGTCACAGAACTAGTAGAACTCATCAGCACGCATCAATCTCTTCCTTTTTAACTTGTCTTCGTAAAAACTCCTTGAGGTTCAGAATGTGTAGTGTATAGTTCTTTGAAAGAGATGTCAACATCGCGTGCATGTGGCTTGGAGATGTTAAGCTTCTTCTAGTAACTTTCGACATTTATTTAAAGGTCTTCAACTCTCTTTTAAATGACAATCCTTCTCGTGTACTTATGTAAAGCCACTGCCAAATCAAAAATTACATCGCCTTCAAGGTTGTTGAGCCTATTTTGAACAACGAGAAGCAACATGTCTTCGATGTTGTTTAGATGAAGTCTTGGAAAGTCACCCTCCATGAACTTGTATAATTTCTAATTTGATCTTCTAACAATGATCTCCTTCAAATTAACATATTCATACCACTTGTAAACAGTGACACTAGTCACACTTAAAATCCTCATGGTTGAGTCAACATCATGCCTGGATACCCTGTTGATAAGACATCTATAGAACCTCTAAAGCTTGGGTTCTCAGTGAGAAATCCCTAAAGCAGCATATTTGTCATATGTTACTTTTATCGAACTTCATAACTTGGGGACCATGTCTTTAATACCTTCTATTTCATACTTTGCAGCCTTTGTCTTAGTTGTTGATGTCGTATACTTTCTGTCCTTAAATATTCAAGATCATTGATGAAGAAGAAATCTATAGGGATAGTTAAACGACCTCAAGATTCATGCAAAGGAAGAGTTTTACTAAGGTCATAGGGACAATGATTTCCTTTAGGGTTGTTCTAGTTGAGTTGATCAGATAAAGCCTGATAACACTCTTCAATGTTGTATTCCAGTTCCACAAAACTTTTGCATGTTCCTTTGAGTAGATTATAAATTGGTCCTACTAGATCAGCTTTGGTGAGTTTACTGATCTTGAGACGGTTCATAGAAAAGGCAAAGAAGTCGATGGGAGTGCTCATTAACTCATCAAAGGTAAGAGGAGGTTTTTCTGGATTAGCCAGATCATTAAGCCAACTTTGTTCTGGTTCATCATCAACTGATTTTCTTGTGTTTCATTTTGGATTAGGAGTAGGAGGCCTTGCAGGTTTCTTGAACCAATCATCCTTTGTAACAGCCTCATCATCGGGTTGTTCATCGTGTTACCCGTAATATCTTCTTGATTCAGAGGGATATCAGTATCTGCAGCCTCAAAGACTATTTCCTCTACTTGTACAGACTTACCAGTCGATTTTTGTTGAGATTAAGTAGTATCTTTAGATGAACCAATTGATTTTGGCCCTTTAGATGATTCATCATCCTTACTTGTCTTCCTTTTCTTCAGCCCTTGGTCTGGTCCAGCAGGAGGGTCTTGATCTTTATCATCATGACTTCTCTTCTTCTGTATGGGGGTTTCAATAGTCTTAGCTTTTTCCATGTCTTCCTCATCCAGGATTAATGATTACATGAGTGCATCATATAATGCTTGGTGTGTTGGATACTTTTCGTAAGACTTATTCTCCCTCATCATTTGAAAGAGAATATCCTTTTGGTCAAACTCAGCTCTTGCAACTTGATCAAAGGGTTTTGCAGAGTGCTTTGGAAGTTGTTGCTTAGTTGCATGTTCTATCTTAATCTGGATAATTTAGGATGCATCCTTATGAGATTCTTGCTGATTGATTTCAATAGTCTTTGAAACATCTTTCTATGATAATTCTTATCTTAACTCTTCAGTATGTTTCTCGAGAGCCTTTTGAAGTGTGTCTCCCAGAGTTGATCTAAGATATTTACTGACTACAGCTGGAACTTATGTTCTGATTGCTTCAAAAATAAAATCATACTGATTGACTTGTTTTAGCTCTTGTACTTCCTATTCCACTATAGAAAGTGTTTGTAGTGCTGCTATGAGTGTTTCAGATTTGGAGGATGGAGGTATTAGATCTTTAGTTGTGGTTGCTGGTGGTGGTGTGATTGGTGGTGGTGGTGTTGGTAGTGTTGCTGGAGTAGATATAACTGAGACTAGAACTTCATGCAGAGGATCTTGTTGAATATTAGGAACGACATGTTGGATTTCAATATACATCAAAGAAGTGATCTCTGATTGGTATTGTCATGAATTGTACTAATATACATTAGGAGAAATATTAAGAAATTGATTACCAAAGTTAGACGAGACTGAGTGACTGGAGGTGGATTGAAGCAGAACTAGCTTGTCTTTATGTGTCACTGTAGCAGGACCCACTTCTTGTTCATTCTTAGCTTGATCATCTCCTTTAAGCTCTTCTTCTTTCTTTTCTTCTTTAGCTTTTTCAACATTTTAATCTTCTTCTGCTTTATCAGCATTGGTCTTTGTTACATCTGCCATTTCAACAACATCATTATCAAACTCAGTTCTTTCATCATCGGTTTCTTGAATATCAATGCTCTTATCATCTTCTTCATCCTAATCATCATCATCATTCTTTGCTTCATCCTCATCAGTGGAGAGCGAGCCGAACTTAGGTTCTTTAATATTCTATAAGAAGGTTTCATCATCTTCTGACCCTCAATCATCTTCATAATCAGTTGCAGTTTTGTTTTTTGACTAATCAGGAACCTCTGGTGATGTACTAGTTCCCTCACTTGAGTCAGCTAATTTATCTTTTGGCTCATCAAGAACCTCTGGTTGGATACCAGCTCCTTTACTTGAGCCTCTTGATTGGAATTATCTTCAGCTCTCACGTTTGTTGGCCTTGATTGATTTCTTAGTGTCAATCTCTAGTTGTGTTGCAACAGATAGCATTTCAATGCATTTCAGCTTCATTGATGATTTTGTATTTTGCTTCTTTGAAACACTGGGAGTGTCTTTGATGATTACGCTGGTTACAAGACGTTCATGAGTTTCATGAACTCGTCTTGCTTCTTCTTGTTCTTTAGCCTTTGACTTACTGATAGACTTTCCTAATTCAAGAGCAACATTAGGGTCATCAGTAATTATGTTGTCATTAAAAATTAAAGAATCCTTCTTCCTAGGAACATTTGCAGCCTTAGTCCCTGTAGGTCCTTATAAACAGGATCTCAATGAGCCTTAAACGACTTATAGTCCTTTGAATAAATCTAAAGATACTATGAGAGACAATAACTGTAAATATAAATATTGACGCGGAATATCAATATCTATACCAAGATGAACACAAGAACAAATATCAAACTTGCTATTACTATTACTATTTGATTGTAAATTCTCAATCAACTCATATGTTTACAATACTATTCTATGTTCCTTTTATAGACTTAAGGAACCCTAAACGCGTTAAGAGATAATGCTTATCTCTTCCTAGATTAACGCTAATTGATAACTATTACTATAATTACAATAGACTTAACATCTGTCAAACAGTATTAACATTACATACTGTCAGACATAAGTTAATGCTGGCAGACTTAATAGCTTACCAGACTGTAACCCTTCTATTTACTAACAGTCACTAACGATTTTCTAGTCAGTACTAACTATGAACTAAACAGACTTAACATTAATACTAAACACATTAAGTCTGTTTACAATATTTTCCCCTAACAATCCTCCCTTAACTGATCCTCATCATAACTTCAAGTTTCTTTGTACTTTGGCTTCACTTTAGTCTTTTAGAGGATTGTCTTGAACTTCTGTTCTACAAAGAATCAATCTTTTAAGTCCTTCAAATCTTGACAGCAACTAGTCGTCATTAGCACTCCAATCTTGACGTGCAACAAAAATATAGTTTTTTTGTCAAACTACCCAGCCATAAGATTTGTTGTGTCCTTTACCATGAGCCGTTTGCTATGGACTAGTCCAATGTTTAGGTTTGTTAAACCTGGTACATTTAATAACCATATGATTTTGAGCAATCAACAGCTATTAACGGATTTGATAACTCTTACCAGCTAGCCATTTGCTCTGATAGCCAATGCTTTAGTATAAATACTTATGGTGCATTGATTACATACAATTTTGTTAATTGTCAACCAACTAATATGATTTGCAAGTCATTACCATAAGCCATAATCTTATGGACTATTTTGGTTTTCCACATCCTATACCACAAGCCATAAACTTGTAGGCTAGCCAACTCTTCACTTTAACAGATATGGTGAGTTGAAAACCATACAACTTATTTGCAAGTTGTCAACCATAGAACGGATTTGAGAAGTCTTTACCAGAGCCGTTTGCCTCTTGGACAAGCCTGTCCTTATTTGGTTAGACATGGTTGAACTGATACCATTTATTTGTGTTAGTGCATAGCACCCTCTTCACCAAGTGTTTATACCTTCTCAACTTCTATCCTATGCTTCAACCCTACACCTTTCATATACTTTCTAATGCCTGCTTGTTTTCCATCATTTTCAACAATTTTTCTATAGCATCTCATTCATCAATCCATCCAAAAGCTTCATTTTCAAACATGTTATTACAAAGCCTCCCTGAAAGTGATAATTTCTATACAGACAACAAATAAACATCCAAGATTCAAGTTCAAACAATTGTACACCTACAAGTATCAATAGTACTCCAACAAACAATCTTTTTTGTTCTAGTCTCACTCCATATAGAATCTAGTGCTTATAGATCTTCAAAACATAATTCTAAAACATTTCTAGAATGGCACGCCTTCTCTAACTTAGTCCTCAGTGCCCATCCAAACCATATCTATTCATTACTGATCCTTACAACTCAGTAAGGTTCATCCCTAGATATAGACTTTAACAATAGCTCAAAAATAATTATACTATATCTGTTTCCATCTTCTCTAATAAATTTGTATACTCCTTTTTCTCCTTGTTTTAATAGATCTTATAAGTTATCTACACTATGTGTTTTCATGGCTACAGGAACAGGATCAAAGGGAGTTTCATCACATGGATTAAGTCCTCTTCTTGCTCATCAACCTAACTGAATCATCAAGACATTCTCATCCAGACTTGTATGCATACCTTCCTAGCTATCTGTTTTCATCTCTTTCAAACTTCTTTGTTGGTTCATCATCTTTTGCTTCATCATCTTTGTCTTCTTTCAGTCCTCTGGAGTCTTGTGTTTGAACACTTCACCAAATCTTTTCAAGCTATCTTTAGTGGCTTCAAAACTTATTGGAGCAAAAGACTCAATCTGTTTTACAAGCTTGTCAAACTCTTCTTTGACTTCTTCAAAGCTCAACTTCCTCAGCTGATTTAACTTCCATGACCCTTGATTCTTTAAGTAGTTCATCATGTAAGTCTTTAGCTGTGATTGGGTCATGGGCTTGTTCCTTTTAGCTTTGGCTCTTTCTTCAGCAAAAAACTTCTTTCTTTGATTCACAAGATCCACCATCTTCTTAGCAAAATCTTCTCCTTGAAGTTCACTTGATAACTCTGCATTGGCTTCAAGTTTTGCTCTAATCAGATCCCAATCCTCATTTGTATAATGTTGAGCCTCAAATTATACTTGAGATTTTCTTTTCTTCTGTTGCTCATCAACTCTCTTCTCTGAAATCCTTTATTCTAGATGAGCATCCAAATGTATATGCACAGCCTCCTCTTTCTTTTTGTAAGGAATGCTAAACTTATTGCTTCTCTGCAAGGCTAGCTTCTTCTTGTAAGATTTGTTTCCTTTGTCTTCTTTGGAGTTCTTCACATGAGCAGAGGACTTTTCCCTTCTCTTTGTCCGTTTATTTCACCAGCAGTACAGTCTGCTCATAACAGTATTAATTTCATTACTACCGTATTAACTTTACTAGCAAAATTAACTTCAATACACACATTAATCCTCACCAGCAAGTATTAATCTTTCAGCACCAGTATTGAACTTCTTTAAAGTCCAAGCTGAGACTACTTTCTTTGTGCCTTTAGTCTCTTTCTGTCTTCTTAGACCTCCTACCTTTGTCAAATATAGTCCTTGACTTTAAAGAGGCAACCTATAGAGAGTTTTTGCTTGCATCAAGAGAGTTTGGCTTATACTTACCTCTGTTCCTCCCCTGAAGTCTGCCTTTGTTGTACGGAGGTGTAACCAGTCCTTGTATTGAAGAATCTGAGATCCAGCTGACTTTTCCTCCCTTGAAGCCTCAGGTTCTTCATCCTCTTGAAGCTGTCAAAACTAAATTCTCCAGACTTTAGAAACCCTTCCAATTTCTTCACCTTCTTGGACTAGCTTCACTATTGCATTATCCCATGTTAGCTTGGTCTGTTTGAGACAATTCCAGGCTATCTATCCTTGAAAATCTACTTGGAACTAGTGTGAAGTAAATCATCCATAGGCATGCGACTTAGGAGCCTATTCTTGTGAGGTGATAAGTGAGGGTGGACAGGTAGTGCTTCTCATAGAGAACTCGTCTGTGGATGGGTTCAGTCATCAGGTGATGGTGGTGGTGAAGGAGATGTGTTGGAAAAGGTGTTAGGTGTTGGTGATGGGAATAAGGTGGAGGTGGATATGTAGAATGTTGTGATAGGTGTTGGAGTTGTGATGGAGATATTGATGGAGGTGGAGGTAATGGTTAGGATTGAGCTCGAGCAGCATGTTTTCTGTCCTGCAATAGGGTTAGTAGCAACAAGCAACATGAAGGCAGTAATAAAGTCTTTGGTAACCACTTGAAAACCCTATTTCATATCCCAAATATCTTTTTGGTCATGCTCACAGCTAGATAGAGGTGTTATTGAGTGTTTCTGTATGAATATTCAAAATTATTTGCAGAAAACGGGGATACATCAAAAACTTTTCTGTTCTTCAAATTGGCCATCATACATCAAAAATGAGTTTTTGAAAAATTATAAACTCTACCGTGGATCGACAGATCAAAGCAGTAGTCAATATTAGCTACCAAATTTATCCCATCCACCATTTTAGAGCATTATACAATGCATAAACAGAAGGGACTCAAATATCGCCATAGGGTGTAAAGAAACTTTTCCAAATGTAAAGTTTCCTTAGTAGTATACCCTAGTTTGGCCCATCCTGAAAAAGGACATCATTAGGTAACATTGTAAGTCCTGTGAGGCGTCCTCTAATAAAAGTGATTCCCTATTTGACGCCTCAGTGATTGGTGTACCTGAATGGTATCAATTGTTGGCACTAATAGTCGAAAAACCCATCCTCTTAGTACTTGCAATAGGCACTCTGCCAAAAATGTTTTCACAAGAGAATCATAAATAGTTGGATTACAGTTAAAGCATACCTGAGGTTGGAACCTCGAAGAAAGTCCACTATCTCAGCAAACCCTGCACTCTCGTTAGGCTTGCGCAAAAACCCTACTTGATTGTGTTTGTCACAATAATTTAATTGAGCCATTTGACACCCGTATTAAGTACTTAGGTTTTATTGTGAAAGAAAATGTAGATGCTGGTAGCAGAACGCTTTGAACTATTTTCATGTAAAAGGAAAATTTTGACTGTTGCAAAAAGAAAAGGAATATAGCAATAAAAGAAAATTTATGAAAGAGAAATCAAACATTATCTATATATAGCTCTCTTTTGGACTACCTATTAAGCGTAAAAATCTCTAACGGTTACATTTAAACAGTAATTAGCAAAAAAAGTCAAATTCACCGCACACATTATACATAACAACACCATTATAAACAATTACACACTACCAGAATTAACATGTTGCTTGCATTATTAAATCTAGAACACCATGACTAAAATGAGTGTCAGTTAGAACAAACAGAACTGAACATTTCCATGACCAGTATTACATTTACCCTACCAGTTTAATAGGTTATTGCTAGCATACTAAGGTTGGTCTAATGTTGTTTAGTTGTACAGGTCTGGGAGTGATTGATATTGCTTTATTTCACCCTTGTTAGAGTTTCCCAGGCTGTGTATCTTGCCTAACATTAGCATGAACCACCCTTGTGCTCTTAAAAGCAGCTTCCTTTGCCATCGTTTTCTCAAAATAGGTCACAAACCTTAATCAAGGACTAGAGACTTCCAAACACAAAAAATGGTTTTCATTCAAAAGAAATCCTGTACCATAAGACCCTTTGCAATTCCTTGATTCCCTATTCCTGCCTTATTACACGAAGGAATCGGTGAGGTGGAGTCCAACTGGTGTCCCTAATTGGCTGCCTAGGAGTTATATGTTGTGCACAAATAGTGTCAACTGTTTTTTATGGGGGGTTAGCACTTGTGGTTGAGTCTTTTGGGTGGCAATGGTTAGACCTAGCTCAATTAAGGTATAGGAATAGGTCATCATTACTGAAGGTCACATACATTCCTTGTCCCCAGATCACTGTCATTGGATTGGACAAGTTTGAAAAACAGTGTATACTAGCATCAAGACTCAATAGAACAAGAGAGATTTGAGAGGTTGGGCCCATAATTTCCATACTCATACAGAGAATCAACTATTTCCTCTTGTTCCCTAGGGGTATAATCACCACTAAAGGATGATGGACACCTGTTATATTCAACCTGTTTGAATCTGCTGTATAAGTGGATTCATTATATCCTGCATTGTTTACCATAAAAGCAAAAATACCTTAGCTTATCTCCTTCCTCATACCTAACCTCAGCATTTGATTTTATTCCATAACAATAGATTGGGTTATAAAATATACCCCACAAGGAACAACACTCAATGTCATGGGTATAACCATAACAGACGCATTTTAATTCCATATCCGTCGAGAAGAAATGATGAAAGGAACCATGAGAAAGCTAACTACCAAATTGAGAAATTCTACAAAATCTTTCAAGATATGAGTTTCGAAATTAGCTTCGCAGATGCCTTGATCCTTATGCCAAAATTTGCCTCGACTCTTAAAGCCTTAATCGGAAACAAGGAAAAATTAAGTGAAATGGCTAGAACTCCGTTGAATGAGCATTGCTCGGCAGTCATCCTAAACAAGTTACCTGAAAAACTTGGGGACCCCGGCAAGTTCCTCATTCCGTGTGATTTTCCCGGGATGGATGAGTGCTTAGCCTTGGCCGATCTTGGCGCTAGCATAAATCTCATGCCATTATCCGTGTGGAAAAAGCTCTCTCTTCCGGAACTTACTCCAACTTGTATGACTCTTGAACTAGCTGACCGTTCGATCACTCATCCGATCGGTATCGCCGAAGATGTCTCCGTAAAAGTTGGTGTGTTCCATTTCCCGGCCGACTTTGTAGTCGTAGATTTTGATGCCGATCCCCGAGTCCCTCTAATTCTCGGGAGATCCTTCTTAAAGACCGGACGTGCTTTGATTGATGTGCACGAAGGATAATTAACTCTTCGTGTTGGCAATAAGGCCATTACTTTCAACCTGGATCAAACTTCGAGATACTCGGCTAATTACAATGATGTGTCGGCAAACCGAATCGATGTCATTGAAATGGCCTGCGAAGAGTACTCTCAAGAAGTTCTTGGTTTTTCCAATGTGATCTCGAGTGGCAATCCCACTCCTTACTATGATCCAATCATTTCTACTTCTTCTCCGACTCTAACTCCATTCGGGGACAGTGATTTTCTCCTTTTTGAAGAAGCCGACTCTTTTCTTGCTCTAGAGGATGATCCAACTTCACCGGAAGTTGATCCAACTTATTATGACCCGGATGGGGATATTCTGCTCCTTGAAGCAATTCTTAATAGTGATCCATCACCACCCCCTCCCAATCAAGGAAGCTATTTGCCTTGTGAAGCTAAAAATGATAAATCTTCAATTGATGAACCTCCCGAGGTCGAACTCAAGGACTTACCTCCTCATCTCGAATACGCATTTTTGGAAGGTGACGACAAGTTTCCCGTCATAATTGCTAAAGACTTGAGTGTCGAGGAAAAAGCCGCTCTCATAAAGGTTTTGAAGTCACACAAGCGAGCCATCGCTTGGAAACTCTCCGACATCAAGGGTATTAACCCGGAATTTTGTACTCACAAGATTCTTATGGAAGAGGACTACAAACCGGCGGTTCAACACCAAAGACGGGTGAATCCAAAGATCCACGATGTCATCAAAAAGGAGGTTGAAAAACTTCTAGACGCCCGGACTTAATTATACTCCGATCATCGGATAGTCCTTGGGTAAGCCCCGTACATTGCGTACCTAAAAAAGGTGGCTTTACCGTTGTTGAAAATGATGAAAATGAGTTAATTCCTACTCGATTGGTTACGGGATGACGTGTATGCATTGACTACCGAAAGTTAAATGAAGCCACCCGTAAAGACCACTTTCCACTACCGTTTATGGATCAAATGCTCGAGAGATTAGCGGGAAACGAGTACTATTGTTTTCTCGATGGTTTCTCGGGTTACTTTCAAATTCCCATCGAACCTCATGATCAAGAAAAGACAACATTCACGTGTCCTTACGAATGGTCGCCTACCGTCGCATCCTTTCGGTAACAATGGCATCATCGGGCACATTCCAAAGGTGTATATGGTTTTTTTTTTTTTGTTTTCTATCTTTCATGATATGATCGAAAAAACGATGGAAGTCTTCATGGACGACTTCTCAGTCTTTGGGAATTCATTCGGAAATTGCCTCTCTCGTGTAGACAAGATGCTTCAAAGGTGTAAAGACACCAATCTTTGTCTAAATTGGGAAAAGAGTCATTTTATGGTAAAGGAAGGCATTGTCCTTTGCCATAAGATTTCCAAAAATGGGATTGAGGTTGATAAAGCCAAAGTCGATGTGATTGCAAAAGTTTACCTCACCCCACCACCGTCAAGGGTGTTTCGGAGTTTTTTCGTTTCTCCTCGGTCATAATCCGTTTTCTACGACGTTTTCGTTAAGGATTTTTCCAAAATTTCCCGACCGATGAGTCATCTTCTTGAGAAGAATACTCCGTTCATCTTCTCCAATGAATGTATTCAAGCTTTTGAAACGTTAAAGAAAAAACTTACCGAAGCTCCAATCTTGATTGCCCCAGACTGGGACTTACCCTTTGAGCTTATGTGCGATGCAAGCGACTTTGCCATATGTAACACCTCTATTTTTACAATATAGCAGCGGAAGCTAATCTGGGGTATTACTTCATGAATCACAGACACAATCATAGAAAACGACTTATAATATAGTATAATAGTTATGTATCTTTACATACTGTTCTGGGAATGTAGTGGCACGGAGGACTTTAATGGCTAGAAAAAGAAATGTGGTTATAGTTAAGGTTTTGACCTTGTTCTCTATAACCATGACGCTGATACCAATATGTAACACCCCCATTTTTACATATAGCAGCGGAAGCTAATCTGGGGTATTACTTCATAGTACAACATTCATAATCATAGAAAACAACTCAAAAGAGACGTTTTGGAAAATGTAGTTATCATTCATTAAATCAGAGTTTTACAAAATGCCATTAATAGGCAACAGGTTCCAGAATCTAAAGAAAATGTAATTAGTTTGAATGATAACAATTTAGCCATCTTCAAATCCAGTTCCACTTCGAGCCCATGCCATAAGTTGCTTAATTACCTGAGATAAAACATGATAAAAAGTCAACACAAAGGTTGAGTGATATTCATAGGTTTTCAGTTATAATAGTTTGAATGCAAATTTGATATTGGGTTACGTTGTTATACACCCGTTATAAAACAAATATTATTGCCACTGCCTCATGAATCCGAAGCCTTGGGATATATTTGATACGTTATAGCCCCAACGTGTGCCTTTGCTAAAACACCGGCAGTTATATTCTAATGATGTGCAATTGGTTACCGATATCACTGGGTATACTAACGGGGAGTCCAACCCAAATAGATCTATTTACAACATTCGCGCTCACTCCGTAGAGTAAATAACGGTTTATGATATTGGGGAATTAAAGGCAAAATAGTTACTTAGGCAATAATAAATCAGGATAGCATACATAAATAATTGCATTCATGGTTTATAGCATGTATCCCCCTCGCGGGTTTATAAAACATTTGAAATATTGAAATGCGAGGCTATGAACTCACCTTAACAGTATAGGGAAATCTGAGTGATAGCAAAAGTATATGGAATGAAAGGAACGACTTTGTCACACACAACCTGGGGTAATATGTCAAGTCTTAGTTTGATTGAATATGTTTTACATTATAATGAATATCATCTTTGATTGAATTGTTATGGAATATTGTATCACCGTTCGGGCTATCATAATTTAGAGGTCATTCAGTAAACGTTTGAGGAGCTAAGGCACTTTAAATTGTAAACCCAACAACTCTATCAGAACGTAATACCAAGATGAAACCTCTTAATATGAAGCTCCCTAGTATTGTGATACGATATAATTGGTTTTAAGCGTTTTGCTTGATAACTGGAAATGATAAGCACGTCAAGCGTTAATTAAAGTTATGTCTTATAATGTTTTGAATATATTTTTTTACTTTTTCAAGATGTTACATTTTAGACCATTGAGAATGAAAAATGGCAAAATATACCCTTGGAGTTTGCATTTTTACGAGTTTGGTCCTTCAAGTTTAAAAGATGTGCAAAGTAAACCTTGCACTTTGAAAAGTGATATAATAGACCCCTGTAGTTATTACTTTATAAATATGGCAAAAATAGTCCTTGTACTTATAAGTTTTCAAAAGTTACGGTATATACCCCTTGCATGGAAATGATTTTACAAAACAAGTCCAAAATTCATAATAATGATATTTTTCAATATGAAAAGTAATTTATAGGTTAAAGCTTATTAGTCCTTTTAGTTATAAGTTTCAGAAAGTTACGATATATACCCCTTGCATGGAATACTTTTGCAAAACAAGTCCAAAATGCCATGCAAGCTTATTTTAAGTTTCTAAATGATATTTGCAGGTTATAGCTTATTAATATAAGCTAAAATATGAAGATTTAACGTAACGAAAGTTCAGATTAACGATTCGTTAAGCTAGAAATCAAAACGGGTCGAATTAGGGTTTTATAATGAAAACGCGTAGGTTTTTAATTCAAATTCCTTCAAGACTTGATAAAGTGGTTATAATAACATTAGTTAAGCATGTTAGGATAGATTATAACAACATTTTATCATATTAGCTCATAGATTCAAGAAAAACATGAAATTAGGGTTTCGGGTGTACGGTTTTGGATCAAAATGGAAAATGAGCATGAATTGAGTTATAAAACTTTAACAAGAGTTTATGCATGATCATATGAACATCATAAGGGTATAGGAGCAGAAGTGGAACCTTTAGAACCTGGGTTTGAGCTTATAGCTTGAAAATGGGTCAAAATCGGGACTTTTAGCTTCGTACGCCTAGAATAACGACTCCGGGGCTTCAAGGCTTCAATCTTTCTCTTGATTATTGTTCTTGGAACCTCTTAGGAACTTCTTGAGCAAATACTTGCTGCTATAATGGGTTATAGAGAGAAGATGTGGGGTGTGAGTTGAAATGAAGGGTTTCGCCCCCTATTTATACTCGAAAATGATCTTGGAGGCTAAGGAAGGAGTGCAATGTGTCATGATGTGGTAAAGGTTGTGTTGGGAGGTCTAGAGGTGAGTATGAAGGGCTATGGTAGTAGCTAGGTTGATGTGGAAGGTGTTTGAGGTGGTGACTTGCCACGGAAAGACTTAGGGACCAAGGAGGAGGTGTGGCCTCATTTAGGGCCAAGAATTAGATGAAGTAGCATGGTAAGCTGCTTATATATGAACTAGGTTCATCATCAAGGTGCTAACATGCAAGATAAACTTTCAAAATGGGTTGAATTGCAAAATGGAGGTCGCGGGTTCCATTAGGGCTCGGATTGAGTTTTCTTGCTTATAATTCGTGTCTATTGGTGATATAATGATAGATTAATGTTTGTAAGACTTGTATTAAGGGTTTACAACAATATTTGGTTTGTGGTTCGAGTTTAAAATGGATAAAAATGAGTAAATGGGTCGCGGGTTGAAATTAGGGTTCATTTAGGGTTTTATTGATTTAATTGGTGTTCATTATTGTTATAATGATGAAATGATGATGGAATGTGATTTGAAATGTTGTAATTTATGTTATTATAACTTATTTGAGTATTGGTTGAGGTTTAAAGAGGATAAAAATCAGTAAACGGGTCATGGTTTAGTATTTTGCTCGGGTTAGGGTTTCTAACTTGGATTTCTTGTAATTTCATGAAATGAGAATGAATATGGATTGTAAATGAAGTATATGACTTGCTTGTAACTTGTACTTGATATATTGTACAAGATTCTTAGGAAAACGGAGGTAAAACGGCTATTTTGAAGATCATGCTTAATGATTTGTACATTGAGCTTTAAAGGACTTGTACCTTATTATGGAGGGATTTTATATTTCAAATGAGATGTTAAATTACTTGTACATATGTTTTGGTAACTTGTACATTCACTTTAGATATTAACCTTTCATGGAATTAGGGTTTAGAGGTAAACGATAATGGTTTAAAGCTTGTCTTGATATAATGTTGAAAATGGTACATTATATGAGTAATGTACTTTTAAAAAATGATATTAAGATATTGACTTGACATGTTATGATGTTTTCTTGACATATATGTAGATAGGATTGTCATAGGTAGGTTGCGTGAGCTCGTTACCTTTAGATATGCAAGTTATGTTGCATATTGAGATATTGGTAATGCAAGTAATGTAATAAAGCGAAAAAATTTCCCTTAAAAGGTGGTTCATATATAATAGATAGATAGTACATTGCATCTAACTTAATAAATGGATATTTACATTGATGAAAATTTACGGGTTGTTATAGTCCCCCATCCTTACAGAAATCTCGTCCCGATATTTAGTTGAATGTCGGAGTGATGTTAAGGAATGATTATGAATTGTAAGAGAGTTGCTAATCATGTTGGATACAGATTCAGAAATGAACAGATGATGACTAGAGACTTAATTATATGAAAATGATTAAATGAAGAAAAGGAATTATTTATACAAATGGATTGAAAGAAAATTGTTTATACGAATGCCATACTTAAGCCCACTCATTTATAATTTGTCATTTACAAACAGAGGCGTTCCAATCCTTGTAACTGAGAATTTATAAATTTATAGTTTGGTGATTTATAATTTCCTTATTCAAATGAAGAAGCGTCCTAATTCATTTCAATAAGATGATTATGAATCATCCTATTTAAGCATATGATATCAAAACGGTGTTAAGTAGAAGATGTTTCCTTGGTGGTATGATTTTCCAAAATTATGAGAAGAATAATGAGATACTAAATTACACGATACTGATATAGAAATCATGCTTGGAGAGTTTGGCATACAATTCCTCCTTTCTGAGTAATTCAAAAATGATTCTCCGATGACCTGTGTGATCTTCTTTGTTACGAGAGTAGATAAGAATATCATCGATGAATACTATTACGAATTTTTCCAAGTATGGTTTACATACATGATTTTTGAGATTCATGAATATAGTAGGTGCGTTTGGTAAACCAAATGGCATTTACTTCAAATTCATAGTGTCCATGTTCTAAGAGCAGTCTTGGGAATGTCTTTATCCCTTACTTTTAGTTAATGATAACCAGATCTTAAGTTGATTTTTGAGGGAACACTCGAACCTTGAAGTTGGTTGAATAAATCATTGGTAATGGGTAACGATTCTTTATAGTAAGTTTATTCAACTCTCAGTAATCGATACACATTCTGAAAGATAAGAAGAAAGATGGATCTCCTGGACATATACCTTTCGGTTTTTATACAGGATATGAGATTTAGTCGGGTTTTGCTTTGGTCATCTTGAATGATCAAAGTTTCACCGTTGATAGGAATGTGGATGACTTTCTTGTCGTAGAGAATTTTTTTGGCATGATACTTGGATAAAATCTATACTAATGATGACGTCGAAATTACCAAATGAGATTGATTTTTGAAAGGTTGATTTAACAAAATCAGGGGGTAACCCTGGATAACGGTACTATGAAATAGTGAGGTATAAAATGGAATTGTATTATATCATAAACAACTTGCCTTTATACTTTACATAGTCAAGATTTGACAAGTGTTTTTATTTATATCACACATCCTGTGGTTAGGTTCTATAACTAGTATCTTAGTAGTCCGAGGGTCCTTTGTTTCTGCAGTTCTTGGTTAGATGACCTGCACAATATAATTTGGCTTCGATTTAACTTTGTCTTTTCACGCTTTTTCATTCCGTGCTCGGTTTTGTCCGTTTTTGCTTGATTTTTTGTCCTTTTCTCTGATATCCGTTTCCTGCACAATATAAATGAAAACATACAAATACATTGTATTTTTGGGTACGTTTTTGGTCATTTAAGTCCAGATTTAATGGAAAATGGTATGTGTAATTAAGCACATACCAAAATCCTCCATACTAAACTATTGTGTGTCCTCACGCAATGCTACAAGTAAGCACTTAGAAAACTAAGAATCTCAATTCCCCTCGACTAGTAACCTAGAAAAGTAGCTAAGTGTTCGTTAAGGGGAATTTAAAACCAATAGCTTCAAAAAGCCGTGTTTTTACCATTTTTTAAATATACACTTATTCCTACACGTATTTTTGTATTTTTTGTTTTTCTCATTTTTTTATACTTTTCATATTAAGCAACTAACTAACATATTTGACTTCTGTTATTTTATAACTTTTAGGGAACGAGATGCATTTCGATCCGAGAATGCCCCAAAAAGGATAAATTCATCGTTCCCGACTTTTCTCTTATTCCAAGCCAAGCTTAAAATGAAATCACCGCTAAATATGAGTTAAGATGCTAACACTACTCATATTTGCAACTTGTGAACTTTTTACTCCCGACAATTATTATATATTAGGTGAATGTGCCATTTCGAATTTCAACCATGTTTTGCAAAAATTCTATGCTTCACGTTCCACCCGAGAATAATGAGTTTGAAGGCGAGATCATCCCATGTAGCGACTTTCGTCTCGGCACATCCCAACCTTGCGGCTAAGTGACCAGGCTTTTGACACCTCACAGAGACTAATATCGGGACTCACGGACCTTCGGTTTCAAAGACTCTTAGGTTTCCCGTTTATACATAGTTTATTTAGAAAAACTTAAAATAAAATAGTCTTAGTTCAAAAGCATATTTAAATTTAAGAAAAAGAGATTTTCCCTATATTTATTAACTCATATTTACTACACTTAATACGATAATTCATTCTTAAGGAAATCCTTGACCTTTTAGAAGGCTGCAACATCGGTTGTGAGCCGGCAAGATGCAGCAAACTTTTATCAGCCCACAGTTTATAATTATTACTTATTTTTTTTCTTCTTTTTTTTCAATTATAATACCATGATATAGAGAAAATTTCGTTTTAGCAAATTTAAGTATAAATTTGAACTAAAATTATTGATATAGACTATACTTCAAAAATTATTGATTTAAGTTTAATTTTCAAAAATAGCACGTATTATTAGTCCGGTTAAAAGCTTATGGGAGAAAAAGCCACAAATTACATACATGAGCTCTTAAGATTTCCAAATAATCCTTGTTTAGAATCCAACTCATACTTAACTCTATCATTTTTCGTTCTTCCCGAATATTCGTGAACGATTAGTCTAAAAGTTAAGAAACAAGCTAGAGCTTATCACACTCGATCGAGTCAAAATTTACTCTTATTCTACCAAGCAGGAAAGTCAAAATTGTGACAAAACACTAATTTTATTTTTGAAAATTTTTAATTTTTTTTAATTTTTTTGAAATTTTGGTGGTAAAAATGGGCTTACGTGAAAACAACAGCTGCAGGCATAATCAAATCGAAGATCCTCCCATACTAAGACTAAACAATGTCCTCAATGTTTTACGAAGGGTCTCTATGTAAATCTTAAGCCGTTTACTAAGTATGCTTAAAGATAAACGTTAGTCGATAAGATTTGGATATTGGATTCCCAAAATGAAGCTGAGGATGTGAAGCTCTTGTGATCGTAGGACAAAAACCGCAAGCACGAGAGGCTTCAAAAATCCAAGACATCTTGGACATACAACACAAAACACGAAATACAGAAAAGGAAAGAGGCGAGCCTCTCACACAACAAAAAACACTTATTCATTACTACATAACTACCATACTACTACTACGATGATAATACTAGGATAGGCATGGGTTGCCACCCACAAAGCGCTTGTTTTAGGTCACTTAGCTTGACCCAATCCCCCATACTTGAGCTTGTCATGGGGGATAAAAGTGGAGATACGGAACATCCAAGACTCGGATGTCCTCTTGGTGAGAGCAAGGAAAAATCTCCATCGGGTTTTCAAGAATTTTGGTGACTTTGAAAGCTTTAGTGCCCCAGTGAGATAATTCCGAGAGAAGAGAGGTATGAACTCTTTTAGAAGTTAGAATCCCAGGGTGGTATACTTTTTACTCATTTTCAGATGGAAACGAGAGTAAAGCTCCAAGCCCGGGAACTTCTTTGTGGAAAGGAAGTTCATAAAGAGGAGGATTAAATTAAAGAAGCATTAGTGGTCTTCTTTACATTCTTATCCGGTGTTGCAAAGTTGGTGACTTCAAAGAGGTTTTCATAAATTAGTATACCCAGATGAAATACCTTGTCCTCGTTGTTGGTTGAAGATAAAGCATCAACCTCGGAAAAATCCTCATAGAAAACTGAGTCACACTCGGGAAAAGGAAGGAAATCACTTGATTCAGGAAGATCAAGTTCATTAATCAAGATTTTAGAATCTTTGATTTTCTCTTCCTTGAGGTCAAATGGATCATCATAAGTATCATCATTAACGGTCTCATGATCAACAAGATTATCATCATAATCATCCCATAATGGTGGGGATGAGTAATGAAGAGCATGCTTATCGGTGAACATCTCAGAAATGGTATCATCAAGATTGTCATAAAGAGAATTTTCATCAACCGAATCTTCGAGAATAGAATCCATTTCCTTGATAGGATCATTGTTAAGCAAATACTCTAATTCTCAAAGATCGGGTTCGGCATCAAAGGGAAGATCATCATTTCCTGGAGGAAATGTGATGTGAGCGAGTTCATCGGCGAACTCCTCAAGAAAATAGTCATTAGTCTCAGAAATGTGGAGACTTGGTGAAGAAGAAGTGGTACTGCCACTTAAAGAATTATGAAAAGGAGGGAGAAGAGATAAGGGATTACTATTTCCTAGTGGAAATGAATCACTTGCGAGATAAGCTTCGAATTCTTCCCAAATTAAATCTCCTTCTTCGAGGGAAATAAGTGTGGGGGAAGAAGAAGACTTGGTCTCGGGTTCTGAAATCAGAGTAGGATTGCCACTCAATTAATTATCACGATATGGAGGGAGATCTTTGGTTTTATCAAGATTTAGCAAGTTCTTGATAATGTCTTCCTCCTGATCAAAGATATCATCATTAACTTCCGGTGAAGTTAAATCGGTATGAGAAGAGAAAGGAGAAGAAGTGGGATTGCCACTTGGATGATTTGTTGCAAATAAATCTTCACGAATTTCCTCATGTGAAACATTATAGATATCAATCATGTTGATTGATTCTTGATGAGGTTCGTTTGAATAGCTTGAAGTGTCATTTCTCATGTCCAAGATTAGTCTTTCATTACCGTCACGGAGAATCATGTCTTCTCCATGAACGTCAATCAAAGCATGAGCGGTCCGTAAGAATGGTCTACCCAAAATGAGGGGACACGTGGATCGCTCTCATAATCAACAATGACAAAATCAGCGAGGAATGTGAACTTTCCAACCGGAACAAAGACATCTCTTGCAATTCCTTTCGGAGTGCAAATATCACGGTTAGCAAGTTCAAGAGTCATTTGGGTGGAAATAAGCTTGGGTAACCCTAACTCTTTCCACACTGAGAGTGGCATCAAGTTGATGCTAGAACCTAGATCGGCTAGGGCTTTGAACTTGAGCTCACTAAAACCACACGGAATGAGAAATTTCCCAGGGTCACCTAGCTTTTCGGGAAGCTTCTTTAGGATAACTGCTGAGCAATTTTCACTAACGGGTGTATTTGCCAATTCAATAAGTTTCTCTTTATTAGAAAGGAGACTCTTAAGCATCTTTTGATATTTTGGGATTAAAATCAATGCATCGGCAATAGAGATATTGATGTGAAGTTGTTTAAACATTTGCCAAAATTTATGGATTTGGACTTCATCTTTTTCTTTTTGTTTCTCTTGGTTTATTCTAGATGGATAAGGGATATTCGGGTGACGAGGATCCCTTTGATGAATCACAAANCTTCGAAAAATCCTTAACCAGCTAAAGGGTGGTTACAGCGTGATCCGTCTCGTTTTTCTCTTCGATTTGAGAGGTCACGGGCCTAAAACGGACTTACGGATCAAAAGTTATGGCTGTTTTACGGAAACCCTTTTCGTCACACAAGTTTTCTAAAAAAATTTCGTTCGGTTGGCTAGTTCGATCGATTCTAGTTCGAATGTCGTAGTTCGATTGTCCTAGTTCGATTCAAATACACGCTCGTTCGAACCAAACTAAAAAACACTTGTTCGATCTTCGCTAGTTCGAGCCTCACTCGTTCGATCCAAATAGCAGTTCACTCGTTCGATCTAATCGAAAGAGCACTCATTCGATCCTTGAGTTTGTCACTCGTTCGATCAAACAAAAATGAAACTCGTTCGATCAAACAAAGAAGAGCACTCGTTCGATCCTATGAATAAGTTGCTCGTTCGATCAAAACAGAAAAAACCACTCGTTCGATCCTCTAAGAAAGAAACTTCGTTCGAACCAAGCGAAAAAGCCCTCGTTCGATTGAGGCACTAACAACACG
>BQNB010080713.1:0-29845 GCA_026074375.1 Tanacetum coccineum
AGAACCCTAAATCAATTTTTAGGGTTTTCGATCTCAAAAACGGGTTTCACCCTAATTCCTTTGAGAAATGAGACGTTTAGGGAGCGGGGAACAATCTTTAAGATATACCTTAAGCACAAAAATGGTTGGATTTGATGGTTGAAGGTTGGACGATTTTAGTGAGGGAGAGGAAAAAAAAATTGAAAAGTGTTTGTGTTTGTTACTATGTGTAGACGAGGGGTGAGGGGTTTATAAAACAATTTTCATTTTTAATCCTTTTTCCTATCAACTATTATATCCTTAGCAAATTTTATAGAGAAGTTTTATTATGCATAAACAAGTTTAACAAATGGCACATTTAGTCCCTAATGTTTTAACTATCATACCTAGCAACTTATTTTTGCAATTTACTCCCTACAAGGCATAAACACATAACAGTTAAGGCTCACATAAGTCAAACTTAATTAACTCCCCTTTAATTGTTAACCCGTTATTGTTTAAAAACCTTTGTCCTTTATCACATACTGATTTTTTGAAGAAGATATTTGACATATTCTCTCCCTCAAACAATGACCCATTTTCTATTTAAAGAGCTGTAGTCGTTGTTTGGGTGTCCAAATGTCTTTGAAAATAATTTTTAATGAATTTATGATATTAATGATTTAATTCTAAAAAGCAACACCATAGAAAATAAGATTTCTCTTATTTTAACACATAAGCGCACTGACACGTACACTTATAGAATATAGGAAGCACGGGTTGTGATGCAAAGTAATCACAATCCTTTGCATGGTCATAAAGTAGACCATGACCAAGAATAAATTCCCGTTGAGAGGTCAAGTTTCCTTTTTAACGGAATACTTGCCTTTAACATGATGACCTGGTTGCTATCTGAAATAATAGCAAGCCATTTGGCATGTTTTGAAAACATTTGAACTTCTGCTCGAACTTCATTTACATCCTCGTATCATTATTGAATGACATTTCTATGACCGTAAATGTTATCGATTTTCAGAAGACATGCCATTTTTACCTCTTTTTATATTTTCTCATTTTTTAATTTTTTCTTTGGTTTTTAAAATTTTGTATTTCATTTTTATAAAAATTTGAAAAATGAAAAATCTTTTTAGTTTTTATGGTTTTAAAAATATATACATATTATACAGGATATTTGAATAGGTACTACTACTATTCATCAACTTCATCTGCCAATTGTTTCAGAGTCTTCGGCGTAAAACTTCGCATTCCCAGCTTGTTGATAAGAAATTCAATTCTTTCTCTGCATATGGCTTTAGTGAAGATGTCCGCTAGTTGATATTCCATGTTGACAAAGTAAAGCTCTACAACTTCATTCTCAAATTGCTCTTTTATGAAGTGGAATCTGATGTCTATATGCTTTGATCGAGAATGTTGAACGTTGTTTCAGCATAAGGCAATAGCGCTTTTGTTGTCACGGTACATTGGAATTTTATTGAATCCAAGGCCATAGTCGGTAAGCTATGATCTCATCCAAAGGATTTGAGCACAACAGCCAGACATAGAAATGTATTCAGTTTCCATACTGGATATCGCAGCGCTTTTCTGCCTTTTTGATGACCAGCTAACAAGTCTGTCTCCCAATAATTGCATACATCCAGAAGTACTTCGTCTAGTATCTTGGCAACCCGCATGATCAACGTCTGCATAAGCTGTTAGAGCAATACAAGAATCCTTAGGATATCAGAGTCCCCAATTTACGGTTCCTCTTAGGTATTTAAAGATTCTTTTTACAGCATGGAGGTGCTTTTCGGTAGGCTTTGCCTGATACCGGGCACACATGCATACAACAAATGTTAGGTCTGGTCTACTGGCTGTAAGATACATAAGGGTGCCAATCATTCCACGATAGTGTATAGGATCTACGGCATTCCCTTATGTATCTTCATCCAGTTTGGATTTCTCCACCATTGGCGTATCTACGGGGTCACTAGATTCCATACCATATTTTTTCAAAGATTTTAGAGCATATTTAGACTGGTTTTTAAAGATGTCTATGGGACTTTGTGAAATCTGTAGTCCTAAGAAAAATGATATTTTGCCCATCATTGACATCTTAAACTTTGAACACATTATTTTTGAAAATTAGTCACATAGTTCAGGTGTAGTAGACGCAAAGATTATATCATCAACATAGATTTGTACTAGGAGAATATCTTTGCCTTGTCTTTTGATGAACAATGTGGGATCCACAGTTCCTTTAGAGAATTCCTGAGAGAGTAGAAACTTCGACAATAGATCGTACCACGCGCAAGGAGCTTGTTTCAACCCATAGAGAGCCTTCTTAAGTTTATACACATGATTCGGATTGTCTTGATCCACAAACCCGTCTGATTGGCTGACATAAACTTCTTCGCGACGAATGCCGTTCAAGAATGTCGTCTTTACATCCATTTGGTAGACAACCATATTCATGTGACCAGCATATGCGAGGAAAATTCGAATAGCATCAAGTCTAGCCACTGGAGCAAAGGATTCCTCAAAATCAATTTCCTCTTCTTGACGATAACCACGAGCAACCAAGACGCTCAAATTCATTAAGCTCCTCTTGCAATGCTTCAATCCAACATGCTTTACTTAATGTGTCTTTATAGTTCTTTGGTTCAACTGATGTGAGAAAGGCATCGTAGTAACAAAATAAGGCTTGTTCATGGAGTTGGAGTCTTGTGGAAACAGGTCTTTTGAGTTCACCGATGATGTTGTCTAAAGGATGATACTTGGTCCATTTGTTAACGTGTTCTGAATTAGGAGCAGCAGTGTGCACAACGGTAGGAATAACATCCAAGGAAGAAGATGCTTCAGAATTGTTTTCTGGAATTGGAATACCAAAGAATAGATCGTTATTCATGTGTGCCACATCTAAGTCATGATTGTTTTCTTCAACATCGTTAGGAATGACAGGAGATTGACTTTCGGGTGTTGTTTGTGAGTTACTAGGTGATGATGCATCTTGGTCAACAGTTGTTGATGAAGGTGAACCGGTTGATGCAGCGGGTTTTGGAGCAACTACTTCATCAATTGGAGCAATGACTTTAGGGGCTGGGTGATCAACACTTGGTGGAGGGGTGAGTAATTCATCAAATAGCGGTTGAAATAAAATATCCCAATCAGTTCTTAAAGGTGGTACTAACGGTGTTGATGGAGGAGGGTTTGGCATGAGTCCTGAACAAATTATTACAGGAGTCATTTCCTGAAGTGCGGGTCCTGGACTGCTATGTTCAGAAGCCATCGCTATCAGCTCATCAAAATCTACATGAATTGTTTCGATGATTCGTCTGGTACGTCGGTTATAAATTCGAAATGCTTTCTTTGTGGGTGCATAGCCAATGAAAATACCAATATCAGCTTTCGGTTGTAACTTACCCAAGTTCTCACTATCATTTGTCGGATAGCAGAGTGCACCAAATACGTGGAAAAACGACAAGTCAGGAAGTTTGTTATGTAAAAGCTTATATGGTGTTTTGCCATGACGAAGACGTATGATGGAACGATTTTGGGTATAACATGCGGTAGCAACTGCTTCTGCCCATAAGAATAACGGAGCTTTTGCATAAATCAACATTGTGCTGGCAGCTTCAATTAGCGTACGATTACGTCTTTCAACGACACCATTTTGCTTTAGAGAGCGAGCAACGGATGTTTCATTAGAGATGCCAACCTTCTCATAATATTCATGCAAAGTTTGATTAACAAATCCAGTTCCATTATCTGTTCTGATTTGTCAGACGGGTACTTTAAGCCGTAGTTGGATCATCTTGATAAACTTGACTATGAAATCTAGAGCTTCATCTTTTGACCTTAAGCACTTTACCTATGTAAATCGAGAGTAATCATCGACAATGACGAGGAATGCACTCATTCCATTAATACTTTGCGCAAGCATTGGGCAACAAAGATCCATGTGCAAGAGATAAAGTTTTTCTTGGTTGGTGTCTTTAGATTTAGGTTTGTGGGGTTTCTTCTTGCTTTTGCCCATTGCACATGCAGAACACAGATGGTCCTTTTCAAACTTTAGCTTAGGGAGACCTCGAACAAGACCGTGTCTAGCTAAATGGTTGATTGCACCAAAGTTCAAATGAGATAGACGTCGGTGCCATAGCCAGGACTTAGTCTTTGAGGCCTTTGACAAGAGACATATAGGAGAGGACGCCATCATATCTCCAAGAGACAGAGTATACAGATTGTTTCCCGATATCCATCATAAACACAAACACCATTCTCAGATTACGAATGAAGCAGGTGTGTTGACGAAAAGCAACTTCAAGGTTCGAATCACATAATTGTCCAACGGAGAATAAGTTGTGTCCAAGTCCTTCCACGTAGTAAACCCTTGAGATCGTAACATTCCCAATCTGATAATCACCATATCCCAATATCTTTGCCACGTGATCATTTCTGAATTTGACTGTACCCAAAAATTTATTGACGAAATTGGTGAGCTGAGAGCGATCTCCGGTCATATGCTTGGAGCAGCCGGAGTCCAAATACCAAAGAACAATTTGGACGACCTACATTCATCAAGAGAGGAAGATGGAACATCAAAAATTAAGGATCCCTAAAATTTACTAGGTTCCTTTTTGTTAGAAGATATAGATTTAATAATCTTAGGTTTGCTAACAGGAACATTAGTTTTAGATTTCTTAGGTTTCTTTGAGTAAACCAATGTTACTACAGGCTTAGGTGTATCACTTTCAAGAGCAGTTGGTTTCCTAAGGGGCACTTCAGCAGTTGTGGTTATCCTAGTTAAAGGGCACACATTTCCTACTATAGTGAAGGTCCTACCATGTCACCAACTGTATCCAAATTTAGGTGAACACTTTCCTTTGGTTCAAAATTTTTCTCGTTGAACTTTTCTTAGCAGATTTAGATTTAGCACGTGCATTCACATCATTGATAAAATCAAGAACACATAAATCATGATTATCAGAAAGCATACGACCATTACACTTAACACATAAAAGTTTAGAATTCGCATTAAGCTTGGAATGCTACACATTTGTAGATCCTTTAGGTTTAACACAATTCTTATTTTTCAAACTAGATTTAACTGTCCTAGAGTGGTCTTCTACTTTATTCTTCTGAGTACTACTTGGTGTTTGCTGAATCTTATCTTTCTTTGTATTGCCTGAAGGCTATAATCTGCTAGCACTAGTAGATGGTTTTACTCTTGTAGAAGACAACATAGGTTTGTTAATAACTAGGGTTGATGAAGAAGTTGTTTTTTTGTTTGTGTTTCCTGAGGATGTGACTGGCTCAGTGAATCTAACTCTTTTATCCTTGTTCTTTGGTCATATGCCCACTAAATTAACACTAGATTATTGATGCTTATGGCATTTTGATTTTGAATTATTATAAGCAACTCCTAAATTCGTTTGGTATACTTACAAGCAGAGTCTAAGGAATTATTTAGAGGATTTTGTGATTTTTCTTGTCCACTTACTTCCCCAGAATCGCAGCAGTTCAAAGTGTGCTTACGGTCTAGTTAAGTGAGCTGTCCTATTGTTCAACAATCTAGGGGCTATTCGTTCCACATCAATCTTAAGCATTTCTGGATCGATGGTGTTTTTGGTGACTACATTATCAGCTAAATCTTTTCCTTTAAGTTTCCTTAATTCATTCTTGAGAGTTGTAATGACCAAAACTTGTTCCTAAAGACTTGCATTTAAATCAGAGATTTTCACAGACTTTTGATTGACTTTATTAAATGAATCATCACATTGTTCTTTTAATCAAACACGTGTTGGTTTGATCGAGTCATAAAATTGCTTATAGGTCTATTTCAAATGCTCATTCTCAGTAATAAGCTTTGACTCCCTATGATCCAATTTAATATTTATCGTTTCAATCTCTTCTATGTCCTTTTTAATCTTATCCTCATTCATATTTCCACTTAGAGATTTAATTCTCTCTTTCAACTTTTTTATGACCGTGTCTTTCTCTTGCGACTGAGCTTTCAATTCATTTAATTCAAAATATTGATCAAAACTTGGAACACTTTGATTTGAAACAGAATTGTCTCTTTGAAAAAAAATTCCTGATTAAGTTGAGTATTAACTTCTAAAGAGATGCAATGTTTTTCAAGAGTGGTATAACTTCTGAATAGTTTATCATAAATCTCTTTTTCAATGAAATCCGTTTTGTTGAGAAGCTCAGTCTCAAGTTTGAGACACTTTTCACATTCATGCACATTTACATAAGCATTATCCACAGAAGAATTTACAATTATGTTCACTATATCTTTGCTAATGACTTGTTCCAAGACTCATTCGTTTTCATTTTAAATTTTATTCATTTTAACTTCAAATGTTTTGGACTCTAAATGATGTTGTTCCACAGCCTGTTCCATTTGATGAAAGACATTTTGGACTTCAGAAAGTTCATCAATTAAATATTGATCGAATGTATTGAATAAGTCCTTCAGTGCTTTTACAAATTGGCACTATTCATCTCCTAAAACAAACTATGTATGATCAAACTCCACAGCCCTCAGTGAGTGTCTGTGGTTCTTTCTTTGACAACCACGTCAAAGCCAGCAAGATGGTGTTTAAGTTTCTTCAAACTCGTATTAACCATGCTGACTTTAGGAAGTTCTTTTGGAACCTTAACTTTGGTAGGTGAAGAATACTAGTAATCTTTGATATTATGCAAGAACTAGAGAGAGAAGTGGGTTAGAAAGTTTCTAGAGAGAGAAAGATGATAATATTATTAAGTGTGTGAAAATGAGAAGTGAAACAAGCAACCAACCACCCTCTCCAAGACATGGAGAGGGTATATATACTACATACATAGGCCGTCCATGGGCTTTACTAAAGCTTCTATGGACCTTGGGTCATATTAGCATCTAAACTATCATAATGTACAACTAACAGGCTAAGACTATTACAACTTGAAAGTGACCGATACTTTTCTTGTTTCCAACAATCTCCCCCTAAGGGAGGTCACTCCATTTTACAAAATTTTAAACCTAGCATACTATGCTACATCTTTAGTCTTTAGCTCGTAAACTTCATTTCTTGATTTTCCCTTGTGAATATGTTGTAGTGATCATTGACTTTGGGATAGAGCTAGTTCCTTTATCTTGATTTGTATGATAGAATGTGATCTTGAGCATCTTGAGATCATCAACCAAGCGTAATCTCGTCGCTATCTTAATGAATCTTGCCATCTTGTGTAACTTGTGACTTCTAGACCGACATGCTCATACCTTTCTTGATTTGTTGACTTGAAAAGCTTTATTTTGCATCTTTCCTGAAATTCTTTACACTTTAACTCTTTCGTCACTTCGAGAAAACGTTCAGTGTATCAAGAGTGAAGGAAACTTCTTTGAAAATCTTTTACTTTGATACTTCGTCATTCAAGAAAGACCACGGTAAACAGAGTAGAGAAGACATGAAAGATGAACTTGAGCTTCATGATGTCCTTAATGTTGTCGTCGGGAATGAGCATGTTGTGCAACTAGATCTCGTAAGTCAGCGGGAAACAGGTACCTTCACCACCATCTTTAAGTTTCCTGCAATAAAACAGTTAGCAATAAAGCGGGGGTACGAATATGGTTTTGTCATTCGTCCGTGTTTGGTTGGAGTAACCTTCGAATCCGTGAGGATCGACCTGTGATCAGGTAGATTCAATTTAAAAAGAATCTCCTTGATAGGATTTCTAGCTGAAGTATAGAATCTTTCTAACACATGTGTATTAGATTCATCAAACTCGGCATGTTCTCATTATCAGAACGTCTCAAAGCAGATAGCACGATAAGAGTGAACCAGTGAGTTACTATCTCACCAATTGAAAATAGAAAATTGATTTGAAAATCAATCGATGTATCACTTGCAAAAGTGTTTTTGTGACTACACCCGAGATGTTTTTAAAAATCATTTCAAAAATTCATTAACAACCGTTGATCAATTTCCTGGAACAAGTTGATTCTTAGCGAATCGCACCATCATTCTTTCCAGTTTGTCTCAATTTAATTCTATAGAATCCACAAGGTCCACCTACCATGAGCTTGTTTGATGTTGGCCTCGAGCAGGATTTCCATCTTCATTGTGAATACTTTAAAGTAATCACGCAAATGTTCTGGCAAAAACACAAGGATAATGCGTAGGACCTCTTAATATATATCTGTAATTCACATTGTGCTGACTTAGAACAATTGAGACAAGTGTCCTAATAGAGAATTTATGGATGATCTCTTTGGCTCTAGAACTCCAAAAGTGCACTTAGATTTTAGTGATCCGGAGCTGGATGCATACTGCCACCTTTTCAATATCAACTAACTCGGAGTGAGAAAGTCGATAGAAATGCGTGTAATCTCCGTGAGAAATGAAACAAGAGTCTTTTGAGAGACCTTGAGTGGCTAGGGAGGGTTGTGCATAGCGTCACTGGGTCCATGACAGTCTTCAATGTCAGACAACACCTTAGTGTTTCCGACAGTTTATGTATTGACCCGGTTTCTGCCTAAGTGTATGGAGGGCTTCTTTCTTTACACCCTTTATCCTTACATTTTTTTTCATTCTTCAACCCCTTCAATGCTTATCGAGACTTCATAACTAACACCTTGTTGGGTTTGTTCCAGTGTTAGCTCCATCTCAGTCGGCATTATTCCCTTTTCTCACTTTTTCTCCTTTTATCATACCTAAGGACTTCTACACTAACTAGTGGATATCCCTGGGTAGATCCCTCCGGTTCTGGCTGGATCATGGGATTTGAATACCTATGCCTAACCACCTTATATCTCCATAAATTTAAGAACATGGCCGGTCTTTTGGGTATTTCATCACAATCCTTCCAAAAACATTGAAAATTTCAATCAAAGTGTTTGATATAAATATCAAAAGATTTACACTTTGAGAGTTTTTCATCATCACTAAAAGCTCCCCCTTAACATGTGCATCGTATTCGTAGTGCATGCTAAGTGTGGAGTGCATTGAGTCCATTTTATTTAATCACATCTTTCAATACAAATTAGATTCAGTTTAATCACATTTTCTCCCCTTATCCAAAATGTTAATCCCTTGATATTTTGGATATCAATTAATTAAACGTCCGGGAGGACAAAAAGTTACAGAATAACTTATAGAACATTTTAATGCTCCCCTCAAATTCATGAGGGTTATGATATAGTGTTGATAACGACATAGTTTGAAATATTTTTGAATTTTATGAAAGAATCCTTGAAAAAACATCGTACTCGAAACCACATAAGCCTAAGTATTTTACTACATAGTACATAGTTCACATTTTATTATCTACTAAGATTTGACCTAAATGATGAGAACGATCATATGATGAAATCATATGGTCCCTTTGTAGCCGCCGATAGGTCTCCCTTCGGCAATCTCCCACCTACGAACTTTACCAAGCTCCACCATCCCCCCAGTATAACCGTTGCTTGTCTTTCTAAGGTTGTCAATCTGGATCTTTGGCGTCTGGTCCTAGGCACACTTCACATTGCTTCAACTTTCTTGATTTCCAATTATGAAAGTCTTTGCATCAAACTTCGAGGATAAAACAGATTCAGATACATATGTAACTTGAACTTGTGTGGTTGGTGAGAGTCGTGTTTGAGTTGTCTTAGCTTTCCCCTAAACCAACAATCCTTTCTTGAGTAGATTTAAAACTTTCAATGGGCAATCCGCCGCAAGCCAGTCTTAATGTAAAATCCTAGATATCCGAAGTACATAATTAACCCTTTCAAGAACTTGATACCGCAACACCAAAGTCAATTAAGTCCCGGATGAGCGCATTTCTCTCTTCAGGATAGTCATGATATAAATTGTAACACCAAAGTCAACTAAATCCCGAATGTCATAATTATTCCCTCTAAGTATTCAAATGATAGCACCCTAATCACTAGTCCCAAATTACTCATTTTCTTTCTGCAGAATATTGACTATTTTAAAGGAATCATCATACCTATGTGTACCTCTTTTTAGCAAATAACCCGAATAAGCCATAGAGATTGACCGTTTAAGGAAGCCTTTATTGAATCAGTAACCAATCTTCTCACTCTTAGAATAAATCTTCTTACAATACTTCCCCCTAGTATCTTAAATGATGCATACTTGAAATTACAAGATACTCTACCCCCAGGTAGTCGAAATAGTGCCACCCCGAAAGTAACAAGTTAAACACTATTTTCTCTGCGATTTATGACATTGTCTTCCCGAAATGACATTAAAATGAGAATAGGTATGAATTCTATCACGGTACTCAGTATCTTCTTTATATCAACCTTCCCCTTGCTGGTTTCGATACCTCGAAATCTAGCAAACCCAGTTACGCAGACATATACTCGAGATCGTGTTCGAAGAATTGATAAGCTTAAATCTATTCCGTGAGAATCAACTAAGTCTTAAATTGCAAATAAGTCCATAAAGTTTTAAACACATGACATCTAAAGCTTGTGTAGTTAAAATCCATTAACTCCCTTTAAATTATGATCCGTCATTGTTAAAAACTTTATCCGTTAATTTCGTGACTTATTTTGAAGACCGTTTCAAAAAGATAATTTGATGACGATTTCTCCCCCTCAAATAAAGACCCATTTTCTATTTAAAGAGTTGTTGTCCTTGTTTGAGTGGTCAAATTGTCTTTGAAAAATCTTTTTGTGATTACTGAAAACACTGATTCATTATGAAGATAACTTTTTACAAATAAAAATAAGATTTCTCTTATTTTGACACATAAGCGCACTGACACGTACACTTATGGAATAAAGGAAGCACGGGTTGTGTTGCAAAGTAAACACAAGCCTTTGCATGGTCATAAAGTAGACCATGCCCGAGAATAAATTCCTGTTGAGAGGTCAAGTTTTCTTTTTGAAATACTTGCCTTTAAGATGATGACCGGGTTGCTATCTGAAATAATAGCAAGCCATTTGGCATGTTTTGAAAACTATTGAACTTCTGCTCGAACTTCATTTACAGCCTCGTATCATTATTGAATGACATTTCTAAGACCATAAATGTTATCAATTTTTAGAAGACATGCCATTATTACCTCTTTTTATATTTTTCTCATTTTTGATTTTTTTTGGTTTTATAAATTTTATATTTTTGTATTTTGTTTTTATAAAAATTTTGAAAAATGAAAAATCTTTTTGGTTTTTATGGTTTTAAAATATATACATATGATACAGGATATATGAATAGGTACCACTACTATTCATCAACTCCAACGTCAAATGTTTTAGAGTCCTCCGGCGTAAAACTTCGCATTCCCAGCTTGTTGATCAGAAATTCATTCTATTTCGCCAAGCGCTTTAGTGAAGATGTCTGCCAGTTGATACTCCCGTATTGATAAAGTAAAGTTCGGATAAACCCCAATTCCAACATGCTCCCTTGATAAAGTGAAATCTAATTCTATATATGCTTGGATCCTGGAATGTTAAACGTTGTGCAAGATAAGCAATAGCACTTGTGTTTATCATAGTACAATGAATTTTATTGAATCCCAAGCCATAGTCGGTAAGGTTTGTGATCTCCATCCAAAGGATTTAGTACAACAGCCGACAAAGCTATATATTCAGCTTCTAGTACTGGATATCCGCAGCGCTTTTCTGCCTTTTACGACCACCCTAACAATCTACACCCAAAAGTTGCATACTACCAGAAGTGCTACGACGTGTATCTTGACAACCAGCATGATCCGCATCTGCAAATGCTGTTAGAGCAATCAAAGAATCCTTTGAATACCATAGACCCCGATGTATGGTTCCTTTTAGATATCGAAAGATCCTTTTTACCGCATTTAAGTGCTTTTCGGTAGGCCGAGCCTGATACCGGGCACACATGCATATAGCAAATTGTAGGTCAGGTCTACTGGCTGTAAGATAAAGGAGGGTGCCAATCATACCACGATAGTGTGATGGATCTACGGCTTTCCCTTCTTTATCCTCATCTAGTTTCGATTTCTCCACCATTAGAGTATCCATTGGGTCACAAGAGTCAAAACCGTATTTCTTTAAAGATTCAAGGGCATAATGTTGACTTGGTTTTTTTTTTTAAAAAATAAAGATGCCTCTAGGACTTTGAGAAATCTATAATCCTAAGAAAAATGAGATTTTGCCCATCATTGACATCTTAAATTTTGAACACATGATTTTAGAAAATAGATCACAAAGTTCAGGTGTAGATGCAGCAAAGATAATATCATCGACATAAATTTATACCAGAAGTAATTCCTTGCCGTCTCTGCGGATGAACAATGTAGGATCCACTGAGCCTTTGGAGAAGTCTTGGGATATCAAGAACGAAGACAACATATCATACCACGCGCGTAGAGCTTGTTTCAACCTATAAAGAGCTTTCTTTAGCTTATACACTTGATTGGGGTTATCTTTATCCACGAACCCATCTGGCTGGCTAACATAAACCTCTTCCCACATATTACCATTCAAAAACGCAAATATCACATTCAATTTGGTAACACCATGTATCTATAAGCAGCAAACCGCGAGAAAAATCCCTTATTTTTATCTATAGCCTCTAATCTCGCAACCGGAGCAAAAGACTCTTCAAAATCGAATCCCTCCTCTTGACGATAACCACGGGCTACTAATCAAGCTTTGTTCTTCAAAATTCCTCCCAGATCATCTAGTTTCACTTTGTAGATCCACTTCAAAGTAATCACCATAACTTTGTCTGGTCGGGGTACGAGCTCTCATACTTCAATTCGCTCGAACTCATTAAGTTCTTCTTGCATTGCTTCAATCCAACAGGCTTGAGTCAAAGCATCTTTATATGTCTTGGGTTCAACAGCAGTGAGGAAAGCATTGTAGTAACAGAAAAGAGCTTGCTCATGTAATTGCAGCCGAGTGGAAACTGGTCTAGCGAGTTCACCGATTATGTTTTCAAGTGGATGATCCTTAGTCCATTGCATGTGGGTTTTCAAGAAATTTTGGTGATCCAGGTGCACAATTTTATGAATAAATCCGATGATGAAGATTGATCAGAGGGGAATTTCAAGAATTGGATCACCTAAGTAGGATCATACCTAATATGTACAACTTCAATAGCATGATTATCTTCTGCAACAACGTTCGGAAAACGAAGAGGTTCGTTTCGGGTGTTGTGTGATAATACTTAGGGATGGTCATCTATGGTAAACTATAGTTGATGAAGGTAACCGTTGATCAGCGGGAAGGGGAAGGGGGGGGGGGGGTGGGGGGGGGTGGGAGGTGCGGGGAGGGTTGGACGAATGGCATTAAGGGGTTGGGGGTGGGGGGGGGGGGGTGGGGGGGGAAGAATAATCCGTTCACAGGGGGAGATGATGATCAACACTAGGTGAGGATTGAGAAATTCATCGCGAACAATGGTTGAAACCGTCAGAGTATCGGGGTATCGCCGGGCGATACAGAGTCGCGAAGGTGGTACAAAACGGTGACTGAAGGATAAGGTTTGGCACGAGTCCTGAACTGATTGTTGCAGGATTCATTTCATGAGTATAGGTCCTAGGGGTCGCTGCTATTTCATAAGCCATTACAGCGAGTCAGCTTAGCAAAGTCAACGTGAATGTTTTCACTATTCGCTGGTACTCTTGTTTTGTAAATCAGAATTCGTTTCTTCCGTGGCTGCATAGCCAATGAAAAATACCTATATCGGGCCGAAGCGTTGGTGGATGGTAACAAGCCCGAAGGTATGGCTCCTAGCATATCAAAGGTAGCAGAGTAGCACCAAACACGATGCAGATACGATAGGTCGGAGGTTTTTGGTGCAGGAGAGCCGTGATGGTGTTTTTATACATGTCGACGGCGGTGCATGGAACGATTTTGTATGAGAGGGGGGGGCAAGGGTGGGCTGGGTTAGAAACACTTCGGGCCCATAGAAATTAGGAGGGGCCGGTGTGGGAGATTGGGAATTTACATATGCGGGCTGCTTCAATTACTTACGATTTCGTCTTTCAACAACACCATTTTGCTGTGGAGAGCGGGAACAGATGTTTCATGAGAGATGCCAACCTTCTCATAATATTCACGAATGTCTGATTAACAAACTACGTTGCGCATCACACATATCTCTCATTATAACATCGTAGCAATTCAAGCGGGTTTTTCCTACCTGATCACTGATGATCTACGATTCAAAAAATTAATAGATAAAGGAGTTATGGAGCTTCATCTTTTGATCGCAATCATTTTACCCATGTAAATCGAGAGTAATCTTCGACAATACATGGATGGTACTTATTTCCATGATGACACTCACGACAATGTCATTGGTTCCACACAGATGGGATCCATAATAACAGATGAGTTTTCTTGTATATTTGTGACCTCAGATTTGGGTTTGTTGGTTTTCTTCAAGCTTCTGCTATCCTAAAGCACATGCAGTAGACTGCGAGAATGGTCCTTTTCAAACTATGAGCTTAGGGAGACCTCGAACAAACCATGTCAGGCAAGATGATTAATACTCGAAGTTTAAATGAGAGAGAACGACATGCCCAAGCAAACACGTACAATACTAAAAATAAATAGTACATTTATTGACGTCGTCAAAGACTTGAAAACACAGGGTGTTATAATAAATATTATCCCCTTGAGATCCAGTTAATAAATCAACACCTTCTAGATTGCGAATGTAGCAGGTGTGTTGACGAAAAGCAACTTCGAGGTTGGAATCACAAAATTGTCCCACAGAGAATAGATTATGCCTCCTTCAACGTAATAAACCCTTGAAATTGTAACATTCCTAATCTGATAGTCTCCATAACCCATAATCTTTGCTACATGATCATTTCCGAATTTAACAGTACCCAAGAATTTGCTGACGAAGTTGGTGAGCTGAGAGCGATCTCCGGTCATATGCTTGGAGCAGCCGGAGTCCAAATACCAGAGGACAATTTGAACGACCTGCATGCATCAAGAGAGGAAGATGAAACATCGGAGTTTATGGATCCCTAAGATTTACTGGGTTCCTTTTTGTTAGCAGATACAGATTGAAGAATCTTAGGGTTGCTAACAGGAACATTAGTTTTAGATTTCCTAGGTTTCCTTGAATAAACCAATGTTGCAGTAGGTTTAGGTGTATCATTATCTAGAGTAATTGGTTTCCTAAGGGGCACTTCAGTAGTTGTGGTAATCCTAGTTAAAGGGCACGCATTTCCTACTATAGTGAAGGTCCGACCAGTAGGTCTCCAGATATATCCAATATTGGTAAACACCTTTCCTGTTGGTTTCCAAACTTTTCTCTTTGAATTTTTCTTAACAGATCTAGATTTAGCACGAGCATTCACATTATTGATAAAATCAAGAACACACAAATCATGATTATCAGAAAGCATGCAACCATTACACTTAACACATTTAAGTTCATAATTCGCATTAAGCTTGGAATGCTGCACATGAGCAGTTCCTTTAGGTGCAACAACACAGTCTTTATTTTTCAAACTAGATTTAACTTTCCTAGGGTGGGCTTCTACTTTATTCTTCAGAGTACTACTTGGTGTTTGCTGAATCTTATCTTTCTTTGTATTGCCTGAAGGCTGTGATCCGCTAGCACTAGTAGACTGTTTTACTCCTGTAGAAGACAACATAGGTTTGTTAGAAGCTAGGTTTGAGGTATGGGCTGTTTTTGTGTTTCTTGAGGATGTGACGGGCTCAGTGAATCTAACTCTTTTGACTTTGTTCATCGGGGTCACAGCCACTAATTGTTCTCCAGAACTGTTGATACTAGGACAGGTTTTACTGATTTTAGAAAGCATCTCCTGAATTAGTTTAGTATACTTACAGGCAGATTCTAAGAGTGGATCTAAGGGATAATTAGCTTTAATATGATCGACTAGATCCCTAAGAACTGCGGCTTCTTCCTGAGAATGCTTAATATAGGCAGAGTGAGCTGTCCTTTTATTCAACAATTTGGGGGTTATTGGTTCCACATTAACTTGATGCAACTCTGGATCACTAGGGTGGTTTGAAACATTATTGTCAACTAGGGCTTTTCCTTTAAGTTTCCTTAATTCATCCTTAAGTGTTCATTTTTGAGAGCTGTATTGACCACAACTTTTTTCCTGAAGACTGCATTTAAATCAATAAAATTTCCACAAGACTTTTGATTGACTTGATTAATTAAAGCATACATTGTTCTATTGATCGAGTGCGTGTTTGTTTGATTGAGTCCTTAAAGTTGCTTAATAGGTCTGTTCAAATGTTTATTCTCAGCAATAAGCTTTGACACCTTATGATCCAATTCAATATTTATTGTTTCAATCTCTTCTATGTCCTTCTATGATCCTTATTCCCTTCATAATTTCCACTTACAGATTTAATCTCTCCTTCAAATTCATATGAATGTGCTCTTTCTCTTGTGACTGACTTTCAATTCATTTAATTCAAAATAATGATCAAGATCTGAGCACATTGATTGAAAACAAAATTATCACTTTGAAAATTTTACCTGATTAAGTTTGAGTATACAACTTCTAAGATATGCAATGTTTTTCAGAGTTTTTATAACCTTCTGAACAGTTTATCATAAGTCTCTTTTTCAATGAAATCCTTTTTGTTGAGAAGCTCAGTCTCAAGTTTGAGACACTTTTTACATTCATGCATATTCACAGAAGCATTATCCACAGAAGAATTCACAATAATGTTCACTATATCTTTGCTAATGACTTGTTCCAAGAGTCGTTCGTTTTCATTTAAAACTTGATTCATTTTAACTTCAAACATTTTGGACTCCAAAATATGTTGTTCCACAGCCTGTTCCATTTGATGAAAGACGTTTTGGACTTCAGTAAGTTCATCAATTAAATATTGATCGAATGTATTGAATATGTCCTTCAGTGCTTTTACAAATGGAATAATTTCATCCCTAAAACAAGCTTTTGTATGTTCAAACCCCCACGAGCCCTCAGTGATGGTTGTGGCCATGGTTCTTTCTTTGACAACCACGTCAAAGCCAGCAAGATGGTGTTTAAGTTTCTTTAAACTTGTATTTACCATGCTGACTTTAGGAAGTTCTTTTGGAACCTCAACTTTGGTGGGTCTACAAGAAGGACTAGGATCTGAAGAATTCATAGATTCTGATACCAAAAGGCTTGATCAGCATATAGTTTAAGTTTGTAGAACTAATCGTTTTTCAAATCTAAGAAAGTTGGTTAAAGAGCAGCATAATCAACTGGTGTAGTATTAACTTTCTTTTCTAAAAAAAACCCATTGGATCCTGTTGTTTCAAAAGCATTTTTGAATGACTCTCTTCAGCAAGCATAAGGGTCTCTTTAGTGTCAAGAATCACAATAGCACTAGTGTTCTTAATGACATTACCAGCATAAAGCTTTGGTTCCAACTGCTAGAGGCTTCTTCAGAACAGAAAGATTTTTGAAACCTAAAGCTTGTTTAGTGGATGGTCATAGAAAAATGTGGTTTTGTCAATATAAGAACATTTTTGTACTGATTGTTCTCTTTCATAAACTAATATTATCTAGCTGTTTTGATATTCTTTTTCTAAAGCAATTTCTCTATCAATGTTTCTAGATTCTTCTTTCTTAAAATCATTTTTGAGAAGAGTAATTGTTTGCATTAATGATTCTTTTTCTTTAAAATGTTCAAAAAGAGTTTGTTTAAGATGATTAATCTCGACAGACTGTTCACATGAATTTGAACGTTTATCTTTACTCTTTAAACATATATTTTGTCCTTCTTTCAAAACTTTAACTTGTTCTTTATATCTCTCAAGATCAGCAGTTAAAGTATCATTGACACTTTTATTGTCCAGATTTATCTTGGTGCAATTAATTACTTGGGTTTTCAGTTGTTCAATCACAGATAATATCAATGCATCTTGTTGTGCAAATGAATTAAAAATTCAGAATCTGCTGCCTGTTGTGATTATTTTTCACATACAGAATGACGGAATGATATTGCTATCACTGGTATTATTCAGTCCTGAATGATTCACACACTACAAACTCACTATTCAGAAGAACGTCATTGCCATCACACATGATTATCAAGTTGTTATCCACATTATAACAGGATTGATACCTCAGCGAGAAGCATTCAAACCATAATAGATAAATTCGCCATGAGAGGAAACTTCGGTAGTGAGAGTTTCCACACAATCAGAGTCATATGCATTCCAAATCATGCGGCATGATAAGCGGGGCATTGTGGGTAATTGACTGTCTGTGGGCTTGACCTTCTGCAATCCCAAGATCTGGTAGCCAAAAATGCTAACTTTTCTTCATGTAGAATATAACCATTTGCTTGAGCTTATACACAACACTTTATCCCTTAAACCAAGAAACAACTATCCCGTTTCCTTTTTAGGTTATGCACTGTTGGACATGTAGTCCTTCCCATTTGCAGTTGTAACAAATAACAGTCCCTTTGTTTTCCCAGAAATTTCTTCCCACTTGCTGCTGGAGTATAGGTCCTAGTGGGTTACCCCGTAGCAAAAGAATTTTGCCTCCCTTATACTGGTTGTAAAGTCACTCTTCCATCATTAATGATAGCTTGTTTCCTAGGGTTTGGTGAATTCCCCAGCTGGTTATTGGTAGTAGGATAGCGAGATGTGACAACAGCTGATAAGAATGACATCATATGGTTGATGGCATCTATGGGATCGTTACCTTGCTTGAACACTGGAACAATTAGACCCGAGTCTGATTGGGGAAATTCAGGTTGTTGGTTAACTGAGGGAGCATATTCCACGTGAGGGATGGATGATGATGGAGAATAAACATTGTGGTGAATTGATGATTGACAATCATTGGATGGATAAGTGATTGAAAGAGGTGTTGATGATTGTTTGGTTGAGTATTGTTGAGACTGATAAGTTGATCCATACTGTGGAGACTGATATAGTAAAGCGTGTGGCTGAAATTGAGAGTTTTGGCATGAGTGTTGATGAGTTTGATAAGGAGACTGTGTTATTTGATGGGTTGTAACCAAAGCAAGCAGATCTGAGTTGCATTCATGCATTAAACGAACTTCATTTGCATGAAATTTGTGTTATCCCAAGTAAGCATGAAGCTGATCAATATTAATTGTGTGCAAGTCCCGAACTAATTTGACATATGTCACAAATTTGCTCCACTCAAGAGGAAGAGTATTCAAAAACTTGGCGTTTACTTAAAATTGTTCCAGTTTCACATTGTAGATGTTCATGTCATTGAGTAGCAGTGAAAATCTCAAGTAGAAATCACGTAGTGTTCCCCCTTCTTATAAGAAAACTTATCGAATTCATCAAATAGTTTACACTCTCTTTCTTGTTTCGTCAATGAAGTTACTTACATGAGAAGTTGAATTCTTTCCCAAAGTTCCTTGGCAATTCAATGATTGCTAACAAGTGCATAGACCTCTGGTGGTAATCCTTGGAGAATGATATTTATAGCCTTGACATCACAGTCAGCTTGAATTGCATCTGCATGAGTCAATTCAGAGTATTTTCTTGGTCTAGTTACACCATTTTCCTTAATTGTAGCTAGAATAAGTGGAACCATTTTCAACGTAATCAAGATCATTCCATCCATATTTTCTATTCACAGTATAGCTCCCATTCTATTCTGCTTTTTCAATAATCGCCATATCCTTTTCCAACATAGGGGAAGTGACGATTGTCAAGCACCCAAAGAATCGCTTTTGCACAAGAGTCGTCATTGAGAAATTTGTATGTTAAAAGATTACTTGTTTGATCGAACAGTGGTAGAAAGAAATTGTGTTTAATTAAGTTGTCTTTTAAGTGTTTTAATTCTTAAAACTACACGGGATTTTACAATTCTTGACAAAACCGGGAAAACAAGTCAAATGTTTCATGGATTTTACCAGTCAAGGTAGAAATAAACTGAGTAAATTTTGAAAACTTAGTAGATCGTAACAACAAATGAGGTAGATCGGTTTCAATATGACCGTTTGATTAAAAGGGGGAGAGAGGTAACAAACAGAATTAGTAGATCGGTTCGAACTAAACTTTAGTAGATCGGTTTCAACTAAAAGTTAGTAGTTTGGTTTTAACTAAAAAATTAGTAGTTCGGTTGCCACTAAAAACCAGTAGTTCGGTTTCAACTAGAAAGTAGTAGTTCGGTTGCCACTAAGAACCAGTAGATCGGTTTAAACTGGAAAGTAGTAGTTCGGTTGCCACTAAGCACTAGTAGTTCAGTTTAAACTGGAAAGTTGTAGTTCAGTTGCCACTCAAAACCAGTAGATCGGTTTAAACTGTAAAGTAGTAGTATCGGTTGCCACTAGCCGAAACCCAAAATTTTAAAACAAAAAGCCCACATTTTAAGTTTTATGCAAAAATTCTTGTACAGCTAGTGTTACTAAACTTATAGGAACAAGAAAAATGGAAACTTTAAAGTTTTTAAGCCGAAAAATTTTAAATCAAGATTTTGTTCTTTATAAATTTTTGAACACAAAGAATGACAAAAAAGTGATATTTTTCAATGATTCTAAGAGACCCGAAAAGTCAACGGTAATTGTGGGGAAAATACACTATATCTAAGGATATTAGATCAACTTTACCTATGTAAATGACCTTTTAGTGTAAGGAGAAGCTTTGAAACAAAGAAAAACAAGAAAAAAGCTACGTTTTTTGCAAGAAAACACCACGAATCAAAAGTAAAACACAAAAACTAAACACACCACTCCATGGCTCTTGATACCAATTGAAGAATATCTAACAACATACTTGATTAGGGAAAGAGAGGTAGTTTTAGAGAGAGAGAGTGGTTGGATGAACATTTAGAGAGAGAAAGAAAACATAAGAGAAAAATGCATTAAGTGTGTGAAATAATGAACAACCAACCACCTCTCCAAGGCATGGAGAGGTGTATAAATACCTCAATATGGCCAACCATGGATAGGCTTTAACAAGGATTTCCATGGTCCTTTCCTAACTTGGCCTATTAAGGTTCCAAATAATACTTAACGAGCTAACGACAGTTATCTATGGAGTGACCGATACTTTCCTAGGATTTTTGTATTCCTAACAATCAACTTCATGCATATCTTGAACAACACGAACTCCATGCAAATGAAGTCCGTCTTCTGCGTGAACGCAATCAAGATCCACTTGCATTTGTTGCAAATCAGCAGATGACACCACCTCACTTCAACACTTATCAGTCTTTATACAACAATCCCTCAGCTTCACAATAGTTTTCACCATCTCAAATGGATCAATTCATCCCACACCACATTACTATCATCACTTAATCTATCACAACCTCATATTCAATCATTCATCCCATTCCCACCATCATATCTACATCATCTCAAATGAATCATCAAACCACAATGTTCCACAAATTGCTTATCACAACCTTAAGTTACTACACAACTGAGAACGTAAGTCTCCTCTTTGTGGTCCTAGGTTTGCTGTCCAGATTCTCTCCAGGAGATGATCCAATTGCTTGTCTCAACAAGGCAATGGCTTTTCTAACGGCTGTAGCTTCCTCAAGGTTCCCCTCAACCAATAATCAACTTAGAACTTCATCAAATCCAAGAAACCAAGCCACTATTCAAGATGGCAGGGTCACAGTGCAACAAGTTCAGGGGAGACAAGGGCAAGGTTATTTAAGTACTGGTTATAAGAGTAATGCTACTAGTTCTGGGGGAAACAATGCAAGTGGACAAGCAAAGGTTGTTAAATTCTACAACCATCAAGGTGAAGGACATATGGCTAGGCAATGCACTCAGCCTAAGCGACCAAGGAATGCAACATGGTATAAGGAAAAAGCAATGTTAGCTGAAGCTCAGGAAGCTGGACAAATTTTGGATGAAGAGCAACTCGCATTTCTTGCAGATCCAGGGGTTCCAGACGGTCAAGCTGTTCAGACAATCATTCCAAACAATGCTGCTTTTCAGACTGAGGATCTTGATACTTATGATTCTGACTATGATGATATCTCGAATGCAAAAGCGGTTCTTATGGCCAACATTTCCAACTATGGTTCTGACGTTATCTCAGAGGTACCTCATTCTGAAACCTATCTTAATGATATGGAAAATCAAAGTGTGCATGCAATGCAGGATTTTGAACAAACACCAGCTGTGGATTTTACAGATAATGAGATACATAGTGATAGCAATATCATTCTGTACTCTCAATATTTGCAAGAAACACAACAGGCAAATGTTCAAGATACTAATTTGCAGGCACAACAAGATTCAATGATCTTATCTGTGATAGAACAAATGTCAGAACAAATGATTAATCATGTAAATAATTAGGAAAAGGCTAATAAGGAACAAAATAGTGAATCAATAACCGTTGAGCCTAGAGAGATATAAAGAACGAGTCAAAACTTTTGAACAATGTCTAAATTTTGGATATAGAGCATCGTGGGTGGGGGAAAAAAATGATTGATTCTCAAATAGATGATATGATTAAAGAGAAGCTTGCACAGAATGTAACAAATAGACATCACCGTTGAGCAAATCTTTCTAAACAAATCAAAGAAAAGGAATGTTTATTGCAAACATTCATTGTTTTCAAAAATGAATCCAAAGAAAAGAAAAATAAATATATGGAAAATGAAATTGATTTGGAAAAGAAGATAAAGGAACTTGATAATATTATTTTTTAAAGTCGGTCAATCTGCTCAAACAGTTCACATGTATAACTAAGCACAAGCTTTCATGATAATATTCACAAACAACTCTAGGTATCAAAATCCGTTTTAAATTCTTAAGAAAGCTCAGCGATTAAACCAACTTGTATAGATGGTAGTGTTATTTTTTTGATTAAACATGTTCAATGCATGTGATTGATGAATGGAAACATTGGTTTAAAAAAAAGAAGAAGTCGATCAAAAAGTCTGAAAAAGAAAAGGATCCAAAGGCAATTAAACAAAACATATTCTCATAAAACCATTGAATATGAAAAAATAAATCAGACTATTTGATTTTTTTGGTGAAAACGTTTTTACTCCACAACAAAATTGTCGGCTGAACCAAGCTTTTTCTTGTTGCGTATGTGTCAATCCTACCCAGTCAACCTCTGAATGCATTACCCCTATTAAAATAGAAGCTCTAATGAAGCCTTCCTAAGATAACATGGCGAATGTAAGCCTTAAAAAGCTTATAAATTTCACTTTGCCAGATTGGCAATGTGGTGAAGAATAAGGACTACACCCTGATGCTCGTTAAAAGGAGAATTGGGTTGAACTACAAAATCTGTTTTAACAATGAAATTATTGCATTTCTAAAATCTTTAAAAGCCATCTTCAATGTGTTTGATAGAGATCTTATAAATGAAATAATGGAAGTACAGACAGTTTTTGACCAAATGGACGTTGCTGTTCAATAGTCTTCAGTTGACAAAGAATGTTTAGAAATTGCTAAGAAAGAATTAATTTTGGAAAATGAATCGACTCTTCCAAAAAATTCATGTCTCAGATGTTCTTTTAACTTGTGATGAATTCTATGTCCTTTGATGGTGAAATCTGTGAATTGGATAAAAGGAGAAATGAATCTGTTATACAAGTTGTTTTCAATCTTGAGGCCCGAGTTTTTTTTTTTTCTTTTGAAATCACAAAATGCACATAATGATCTTTTGAAAAGTTACTCACAACTTGAAAAACATTATATTATTCTTGAGTCATCAATACAACTTAATCAATCAATTTTTCAAAAAGATGAATCTTGTGATAATCAAAATGCTCTTGAAATTCTAGAATTTTTTGAATATAATGATTTGAAAGCTCTGCTACAAGATAAAGACACTACCATTTGTAAGTTGAAGGATATTATAAAATCATTGAGAGAAAAGTCCAAGGAAGAGAATGTCAATTATGATTATAGTGAAATAGAGATCAAAAATATAGAACTAGAGAATAGTGTGGCAAAACTGATTTCGGAAAACGAGTGACTTTGTAATAAAATTAATCATGTGAAACATGTTTTTAAAGAGTAGTTTGACTTAATCAAAAAGACACGTGTTCGTACTAAAGAACATAGGCATCCTCCTTAATTTAATAACTGAACTTAAAATCTGCTGATAATGAGGATTTAAAAGCTCAAATTCAAGATAAGGTTTTTGTGATAACATCATTGAAAAACGATTTACGAAAATTAAAAGGAAAATAAATTGTCGATATTGCTGCACAAACACCATCTGCCTACACTATTGTTCCAGGAATGTTCAAGCTAGACTTAAAACCTTTGGCTCCTAGGTTATTGCCAAATAGGGAAGCTCACATAAATTACCTTAAGTACACTCAGGAACAAGCTGATATTCTTCGGGGAATAGTCAAACAAGCTAAAGCAAACCAACCTTTAGATAAAGAGTTAGACTTTGCCTGTAAGCATGCCCAACGAATTCAGGAGTTACTTGTATATGTTCGAGATACATCCTAATGCGATTAAACTAATTATAGAAAAAAGGGTTGCCGTCACTCCAAAAAACAAGGTCAAGAAAGTTAGGTTTGCTGAACCTCTCACATCCTCAAGCAACATTAAACAGGTAGAGTCATCTAAAACATCAGATTCTAACACACCTTTGTTGTCTCCTACAGGATTGAAGTGTTCTACTAGTAATTACGAATCAGAGCTGATAGGTGTAAAATACACATATCTATTTATACCTAAAAATAACCCAATTAAACCCAAAACAGACCAAAAATGGCAAAAATATGCTTGTATTTGTGTTTTGTGTGTGCAGGTACGGATAAGTCAAAAATCACAAGAAAACAATCAAAAGCAAGCAAGCCCGGACACGAGACTCAGAAGAGTTCAAAGAGAAGCCAAAGATCCAAAGCCTTAGCCAATTTTCTTCTACAAGGGCCAATCTTGCATTTCTCGAAAGTTATTTATAACTTGAAAGAGAGAAAAGAAAGATAAGGGCCAAATATGCCAACTTCCAAAACAAACTTCCCAAACTACAACAGTTTTAACTGTCGAAAAAAGGAGCGGGAACCCCTTTTACTGTTCATCCGTCTTCTTCATTTCACCCCATGGTAAAATCAAGGGGCAAATCAAAATTAAAGGGTGCGTTGGTCAATTCAAGGAAGCTCAAGCACAAATGAGGGTCCAAATTATCGAATCAAGGTGATACTTATCTACGCCCAAGCTCAAATGGCCACTAATCAAATTAAAAGAAGCACAAATTGTGATGGGTCTTGTGCAAAAACTCACCTCCACAAAACTAGCACAAACCCGTCACATCAAAGAATTCCAGCTGGCAATGCCTCAGTGTCCACTTCTTGATCAAACGGTCACAAAAGGATCTCAAATGATTGATTAAATGAATGGCAGAGATTGAAGATTGGAGAGCAGGGCTAGAGGTCCTAGAAGCTTCTTTCAGAGCTATAAATAGGCCTCATTCTCACACACATAAGAATCCGTTTTTAGTCTTCTTTTTAATCAAGTTTTTATGTAATTTTTAATATTTCGTATTTTACTTCTTAAATGTAATCTTTCCTTGTATTGTAATCAGCTTATTCAATTAATGAAATTCAGTTTTTAATGTTTTAAATTTTGTTTTCTAAGCTCTCTTTTAAGTCATAAGATCTCTTAATAAGTCATATTGTCTCAATAAGCTCATATTAAGCTCTTTCAGTCTATAAGCTGAAATAGAGCTGTTTGAATTCGATATTAACCTTATCTAAACCTTAAATCAGTTTAATCTTACATGGATCTCATTGTATTTGAGCTTTTGGAAGGGGATCTTACCTTGGAAGAGATCCCAAGGACTTATACTCTAGCTTATTCATAAGCTAGAGAGCTTGTAGCTGCCTTTATTGGTTCCTTTTGTTTAGCTAAAGGAACAAGTAAGTTTCCTTTTTCATTCTCTTCTAAATTCAGTTTAAATTGCTTAGTTTTAGTTTAATATTGCTTATTTGCTTATTCTCTTGCTTATTAGTGTTTAAATGTCTTTTCTAAATGCTTATTAGTTATGTGTCTTTATCTGTTTTTGCTTAAATAGTTATAGATCTTTAGTTATTAAATTCTGTCATAATGGTTAAGTAGTGTTTGGTTTAGTGCACTCTTGATTTTACACTAGCAGTACTAACCTCAGTTAGTACTGCTGAACCTTTGCACTACCAGTACTAACTTCCAAGTTAGTACTGCTTTCACAAGTTAGTACTGTTAGCTTTAATCTCAGTAGAATTAAGTTTAGTTTCAGCTTATTTAGATTTAGTTTTCATTTTCTAGCTTATTTCATTGCTTATTTAGTTTTCAAAAGTCAAAATTGCACTAGCAGTACTTTCACTTGAAAGTACTGCTGAACTTTACACTAGCAGTACTAACCTCAGTTAGTACTGCTGTGTTCTTAGCTTAATTTAGATAAGTAATTTTAGGATTTAGCTTATCAAATTCAGTAGGATTTAAGTTTTAATATAGCTTAATACATTTTAAGTCTTAATTTTCAATTTCTAGCTTATTTTCTTAGTTTAATTTAGCTGTCAAAAGTCATAAAAAACCTGAAAAATCCAAAAACAGTACTTAGAATCTTTAGGATTTAAATTTGTTAAATTAGCTTATAAGTCTAGATTTTATAGCTTATTTAGATGGATAATAAGTAGTTTAAGTTGTCTTTTAAGTTTCAAAGTCTAGTTCAGCTTATTTAGTTCTCTAGCTTATTTGAAGTTTGTGTTTCTTTGCTTATTTCCTGAGTTTGCTTATTTCATGATCAATTTCAGTAGCATAAAAGTAGTTTAAGCTTTAGTTTCTTTTCATTTATAGATTAAGCATATCATAAGCTCTTTAGAACTTCTTTCCTTTTTCATTTTGATCTAGTTTTGAGTTTTCTATAGCTTATTTTCTAAAACCAAGGGATAAGCCCTCCTTTCTGTAACAGCTTAAAGATAAGCTCTTTGAGAGCTTATTTGTGAGTTTCAGCCCAAGTAGCTTTTATTAATTTTGTTTCCCCTAGTTTCCTCTACAACTTTGCTTCTTTGAGTTTTTCATTTTAAGCACTTTTCAAATTTCACCTTAATTCGGGCCTTAGTTTGTTGTCGGGATAGATTCTCAGGGTAGAAAGTGTAACTTTTCGATTTTAATTGTTTTTCAGTTAGTCCCTCCGTTAGTTTGTTAGTTTCCCCGTTAGTTTCTTAGGTTTTTGCACCATTAGTCCTTAGTTAAGTTTTTAATTAAGTTTATTAATTTTAATTAGTATTAGTTTAATAACATACTTTTATAAAAAGATAAAAATTAGGGCTTTTATTTTTAATAAATTTCTTAACTTTTTTTTTCATTTAGTGAAAATTTAGTTTACATTTTTTTTAGGATTTAAAATTTGTTTATTCACTTATTTGTCATTTATTTGTTGCTTTTTAATCAAGTAGTAATAGCTTATCCAAAATATCTTTGTTCCATTCAAATCAGGATCCGAACGACAAACCGTGTTTCAATTCACTAGTTCATTGGGGGAAGACCGGGTGATCATTCTTTGCCCGGATAACATACTGTATTTAGTATTATAATATATATATTTTTGAGAGTGAATTTTATCAAGGGTAACTTGGTAATCTTCTTAATTACCTTCGGGATTATATTTTATGATATATTCTATAGTATAAATAAACTGATCAGTTTTTTGGCGCCGTCTTAGCCGGGGGATAGGTGTTATACGTTTTCTACGTTTTTGGTTTGTCGATATGGGTTTTGAAGATCTTTCGTCCTCGAACCGTTAAAATTCCTTTAATCATAAATCCAAAAATCCAAAAAAAAAAATTAAAAAAAATATATAAAAAGTAAAAAAATATTTTCTTTTTCTTTTTAGTATAATTATCATATAAAAAAGTAAAAAAAAAAAAATCAAAAAAAAAAAAAAATTGTCTTAATTCAGAAAATAAAATTCACAAAGTTGGTAATCGAACACCAACAAATAATATGTCTTCTTTGAGATATTATCATTTCTTTTTCGGTGAACTTGCAATTAGTTCCCAATTCGTATCAAAGAGTTAACACTTGTCCTTTTTGTGTCTCTACCAAGTACGGCTCACCTTGAAAAGAAATTTTCAAGAGCTACCGTGAAGTAGTTGATTATTTGGTTTAAGTCTCTTTCGTGTAACCGTTAAAATTCAAAAAAAAAAAAAAAATTTAGTGTAAAGTTTTGCTTTTTAATTGTTAGTTTTTCTTTTTATGCGCACTCGTTCGCAATCTCGAAGACGTCGACAAAATCTTCCGGTTGAACCAATTGTTGAACAAAACGTTGTTCCAATGGCCGACAATCGAACGATGGCCCAAATGTTACAAGCACCTATCGAGGGGTATGAAGATGCTATAGTTGTCCCACCAATCAATGCTAACAATTTCGAGCTCAAACAACCTTTAATCAATCTTGTGCAAAGCAATAAGTTTACGGGTAGACAAGACCCCCACAATCACCTTCGATTTTTTAACAAGGTCACTTCAACGTTTAGACATCCAGAAGTTCCGAACACTTCGGTTAAGCTTTTGCTTTTCCCTTTTTCTCTAGACGGTGAAGCCCGAGATTGGTTAGACAAGGAACCTCCTAGATCAATTCTCACATGGGACGACCTTGTTTCAAAATTCATAAACCAATTCTTCCCACCATCGAAAACAACTTACCTCCTTCGTCAATGTCCTCACCATGGCTTCTCGGAACTTCACCAACTCGATACTTTTTACAATTCTTTGAATTCAAACGATCAAGATGCCTTAGATTCTGCAGCAGGTGGCAATTTCTTAGACAAGATGCCTCAAGAAGGTTTAGCGATTATTGAAAGCAAGTCAAAAGTTCGTTACTCCAGAAGTCGTGCTAATGATTCAAGAGTGAGTACGGATGCTCCTCTTTCTAATTCTTCACCTTCTAATAATTCTTTCGATATGCAACAAATAGCCGCTTCTCTCGAGGATAAGATGACTATCAAGATGAACAAGATGTTGAATGAAATGAAAGCTTTAGTTGTTACTCCACATGCAACAAATAGCCAGCCCTTGCTCTCGAGAGCTAAGATAGACTATCAAGATGAACAAATGATGAATCAAATGAAAGGCTTAGTTGTTACCCTGCACAGTCAAAGCAGTTGAGGAAGTATGTGTCACTTGTGGATCAAATCACAATTTTAACCTTTGTCCGTTAACTCGAGGTGGAAACGATTTTCCCATTTTTCATGACAACATCCAACAATTTCAACAAACCGCAGCCGTTGGAAATTTTCTCCAAAGAAACCAACCTTCCAATTTGGCAAGTCAAATGAAACCACCGGGTTTCAATCAACCGAATGTCCAAAACAACCAAAACCGATACCAAGGAACCAATTCTAATTTCAATCAAAACCGAGGAAACTTTAATCAAAACCGTCCAAACAACCAAAATCAAGTTTATCAAGCTCCACCATACCAACCACCAACCAATCAAGTTTTACCTTACCAACCTCTAACAAATGGTGCTTTGAAAATAGATTTTGAAAGCTACGTCAAAGCAAATGATGCGATATTGAAGAATGTGCAAAATCAAAATCAAGGTTTGCAAAATCAAATGGCAAATGTTACAAGTTTGTTAACAAGCCTTTGCAGCAAGTTTAATGATTTAGGCAATTCCAACCAAGCTTCAAGTTCAAGTACTTTACCTAGCAATACCATTCCAAATCCAAGGAACGAAGCCAAAGCAATTACGACTCGTAGTGGTGCCTCTTACGATGGACCTCTGATTCCACCGTCGGTGGTGGAAAAGGAAAGTGAGGTGACAAAGGATACGGAGCTACCGAGCACCGAAGACATCCAACCTCCTCCATTGGTCCAAGAACAAACCAAAGACAAAGAACCAATCGAAGAGCCTTCTTTAGTTCAAACGACCAAACCTAATTTGCATTACCCTTCAAGACTTGCAAAAGAGAAGATTCATGAAAAGGATGATATTCTAGCTTCAAAATTTATGGAAATTTTCCGTAATCTTCACTTTGAGCTAAGTTTCGCGGA